>APFE030683301.1:0-64326 GCA_000404065.3 Pinus taeda | reverse complement strand
CCAAAAGAGGGAGTATCCCATTGGTGTTGGAACTGAATAACCTCCTCTAGAATACTATAAATACAGGCATTGGGCCAGAGGAGGGGAGGTTGAAAGCTGAACATTCTAAAGGGTAAATGCTGCTGGAATTAGGACTTCCATTGTGGACTTGTGAGGAGAGATCACTTTCCTTCCTTGTTGCCATATTGGGAGTGGGTGAGCTTGTCAAAGTAGAGGAAATCTCTTGTTGGACCCTGGGAGGAGCTTGCACAACACCAAGGCTCAGGTTGTAATGGTTCCTTTTTTGTTTCCTTAATACAAATAAGTCCATTCTTCTCAATGATTTGTTGTTAATGAATTATTTCATGTACTCCTTGGTATATGTGATGAATATGCTTTGTTTTATGAAATATTCAGGTGTTATGTAATCGTTTGCCTTGTTAGTGTATGCAGGTCTTAAAGTGAAGGAGGAGCTCATTTGGATCAGCAAGGCTGGACTGTTACAACAAGCGTTGTACCTAAGGTAAGATCGGAAAACACTTGGATTCTTATAGAATAATGTATGTTTAGAGAAGGATTGCTCTTGTTTGGTTTGTTTGTCACTAGAGAGTCTTAGACTCCTAGGGAGGTTAGGTTTGTCCGCAAAAATAACTCTTTCCGCATGACAGATAGAGTAGATAATCTATTTTTTATTAGGAATGAAATTGCACATTTATTTGATGAGCCCCCTCATTTTTATAAATATACAGAGGCTGATGAGACCATGGGGTCAATTTTGAAACATCAGTTGCCTTCATCAGAGGTATGGGGAGAGTTGATACGATTACTGTTAAATCAAAGTCAGTAATTGTGATTTTGCCTTTGAAAATATTTTGAATCTCATACACAGCAAGACAAAGACACATCAGCAGGTATGCAGAAAGAGGCTGAGCCAACTCAGCGCAAGTATTCGGCCACCACAGCAGCATCAGCAGTCACAGGTGACAGGGCCGAGAAGACACAGGAAGTTACAGCTGCACTGACACGTCATTCAGCAGTTATATCAAAGCACTCAACCGACTTCGTGATCCCCGAAGGTCAAGATTGTTCTGATAGGAGTTAAGAGCCTTTATAGTTCATTAAAGATTGCAATAACTTCTCATCTGCAATCTCTGAACGAGTTAGTTGAGATATTTTTCCTCTCAGATGACTCAATGCCTGAGATATTTTGTAATAGACTTCTATATATTCCCCCTCACATTTGTTAGCAGGGGTTGGACTCTGGATGTAAGAAATATCTTGATATCTATTATGTACCTCTTCTATTGTAAATCCTCAGACAACTAATACAAAGGATGATGGGATTTCCAAAGCTTTGTGTCTCTTGATGTCTTGCTGGTGTATGGCTGAATGTTGCAGGATTCCTGCGTATTTCATGACTCAATAAGTTTTCTTGTTACTCTCTGTTATATGTTTTTTATCTTTCATATATCATTCATGTTCTCCATGTATTAAATATCTAAATAGCAAGGAAAAAGAATAGTCTCGGGATTTAATCACATATTACCCTGAGCTCAATCTAAGCTATTATAAATGTTTTCTTCAGTTATGGTAATGAAAGTGTAATTCTTAATTGCTACCTTTCACACTATATCATCATAGTGATCTATTATTTCAGGAATTTAGGTATTGCTCCTAAGTAATAGGTCCCTTTCTCACAGCCCAGCTCAGTGAAGAATTCTTAACTGCTCTTCACTAGTTGATTCACACTTCACCCTCACAATTTACAGTTTGTTTTATGAAATATATACAAGCCCTGTAATTCCAGCTGCACTTAAACCAGGATCTCAAGGAAACAACAGCCACAAACCCCATTTCCCAATGGATTAATTTCCTTGCAGATAACATTTCAAAACTATCAGAAAACATCCTCCCAACCAAACACAAAACAAACAAACCTTTACTTCATAACTAGCCTAAAAACTCCATTAAAACAGTGACAAACCTTACAGAGAGAGCCCTCTCTGATTACAGCTGGGCTAGAAGCTGTAGTCCAAATATTGGTTAGTGGTTACCTCGGCCGTATTCCCTTGGGAGTCATAGGGAACAACCTGGGTGTTAACACGGTGCACACCCATAAAGGCCCAGTTTGGCTCCAAATTTGCAGCAAATCGCCTTGAAACCCTTGAAATTGCTAGGTAGGGTCGACATCTTGGTTTCTCATCAAATTTTGTGAATATGATGATGGTTTATGGCCGTTTATAGTTGCAATAAAAATTCCTATCCCTACCACTTGAAATCATCAAAGCCACTACTCTTAGGGTTGCAAATTTGTTGTGTTGATGCCAAGGTTCCTCCTCCCTTTCACCTTTCCCTTCTTTCCATCATTTCCTTCCCCCCTATTCCATTTTTCCCATCTTTCCCTACCTTAAAACATTACTAAACCCCTATTCCCTATTCCCTCCACTCATTTGTCAATGTAAAACCCCAAAATCCTACCTTATAAAATCCCCAAACCCTCCTACATGCGCCTAAACAAAATTCCCCCCCATAACCCCTAATTCCATCATATTATTCCCCTTCCTAACACTCCCTTTTGCATTGTTCCCCTTGGTGGTAGAGTTAATAACAACACATAGTTTCATACATCATCAAAGGGCAGTCCAAGCACAGTCCATATACAGTAGTCATGGCATCTGAGCATTCACCGGAGAATGAAATGGAAACCCAAAGTGATTCATCCTCGGAAGTACAGGCTCCCCGGAGACATCATAAAAGTGGCAAGCATGTTAGGGATGAACCAACCACCCTCACAGAATTGCAGGCCTGCCCTATTGCTATGTCATGTTTCTAGCATCTGTCATGTTTGGAGTTTTTTCAAAAGGTGGCTAGTGTTCAAGTTCATCATGAGTTGGCCCGTCTTTTTGTGCTTCACTTACATGGAGATCACTCTATTTTAGCGGGTGTCACCTTCACACTGACACCTAAAACTGTCTCATTAGCAATCGGCATACCGAACGTTGGAGAACCATGGCACAAGAAACAGAAGGTTGATCAACAACATTATGAGCCATACATTAAGGCTAGTTTCTTGAGGCATCTCAAAAGAGTCTTTCCATTCTGATATCTGAAAGATGAATATGCTCCACTAATGAAGTTGATCATGAAATATTTCAGCTGTGAGGGGAGGTTCTCTCGTTTATATGCCTATCACATCAGGTTGCTCATTGTCATTTTACCAGGTTCGGATGGATTGAACATCCCCATATTATCATCTGCAGGAACATTAGAGGGATTGAGCACCTTCATGTAGCACAAACCCCTCAGCACCAACTTAATAGCTGTTTATTTTTCATTTACTCGTATTATTTTTGGGTGGTTCATCAGCTGGGATTACAGGGCCATTAACTTGGGATGATTTCATTCTCCTGTGACCTCTTCAGCACTTCACAGGTATTATCAGAGGTTGACAGAGATAGAGTGGTCTTATCATCAGTTTTGGAAGCACCATGAAGACCATACTATGCTGGTATATCATCACCTATCAGAGAGGTTAGTAGAAATTTGTTTATAGCAGCAAAGCGAGTGTTATCTCCACCTAGGGTGAAGGGGGCCTCGCTTCCGACATCGGCAAACACAGGTACAGGACAGGGGCAAGAGGCATGCATGATGAGGGGCCATCAGGTGAACGAGAGGCCGACTTCATCCTCATTCATGATGATGATGATACAGATGTGGAGAGTGCCAAACTTAGGAGGACCATCCAGGAGCAGCAAACGGAGATCCAAGCCTTGTCTCTCAATTTTGAGAGGGATGAGTGGATTATTAGGTATTTGGAGAAAAGGAACAAATAGCTCGAAGACCATCATGAGATCATGGAGCTGCAAAATATCCGTGAGAATCGCCAAGCTGCCCAACATAGGAGGATTGAGCTCACTCCATTAGAGCAAGAGATTAACAATGACCGAGAGTCTTGGCTTGAGCGGATCAACATCCACCTTGAGAGGTTGCTAGAGAAGGCTGACAAGCATAAAACATTATTGGGGTAGATGATTTATCACTACAGGGCACAGAACATGAGTTCAAAGGCTCAGATAAGGAAATTGAAGGCGAAATTGAGGAGAGCGACAAAAAGACAAAAGAGGCAAAAAGAGAAAGATTGGCTCTGAATCTTGGCTGAAGCCTCTGTGGCCCACTATAGCACTTCGTAGAAAATCTTCAGCCCAAATTTCAAAAAATTTGGAGCAATTTTGGTCATTCGACAAATTTTTGTGCACAAAACAGGGTTTTCTCTGTGTGCGCCGCGCCACTAGCGCGACGTTTATGATAGGGAGCTCCAAATCACGAAAGGTTTGCATATTTGGATTCAACATGAAAATTCATGACTGTTGGCGCATGGCCAAGAAGTTTGGGCAAGTTTTGAGTCCCCAGGAGGTCAAAAAAACTCAAAAAATTGCCTCTTTGCCCCTATTTTGACACACAGGAAGCAGTCTTGGGAGATTGAAGTTTTGGAGGGGAAAATGAGCACCAAATTTAGAAATTCCACTTGGGTTGGAAATTTGATAGACATGGCTTTCAAAAAAGAACACTTGGGCACAATTTTGACTTCAGAAGGTACCTCAAAATCACCTCCAAAATGGTGCGGCGCATATAGTTTTGGGCGTGGCGCACAGAGACCCAAAGGCCAGAATCACTTCCTCTACGCGACATTTCGATTTGCGATTTTCTCCAAGTGGGCCCACTCATTTACACTACATTTTTCTCGGCACCTAAGGCAAATTTTAAAAGGTATTTTGACTAAAGGTTGGCTCCTATCCAAGTGGCAAAGGAAGGTGAGCAGTCACCCAAGCAATTTGTCATTTTTGTAACGCTGCACCAGTCACTAATGGTTGGCTTTCCATTTCCACTTTGTAATGATTTGAAAAACTCCCCAACTCTGGGTTGTTCCATTTCCCAATGGCATAGTCTATTTATTGTATGTAAAACCATTTGCAAAGGGTTGGTTGTAATTTCTGGGAGACTATGGGAGAGAAACTCAGTTACTCATTGTATATTTTGACAGAGAATTAATGAAAGGTAGCGACTCTGGTTCATGAGATTCATGTGGTGTGAGTGTAGCAAATGTATTCTCTTTATGTTTCATATGTATTTTGTTATGTTTCACAGTTCATTCATATTCATTTCCAGTGAAATTTTCTAAGTAAGATAAGGTAGAATTCATGTTTATTGCTTTGCCTGTGGGAAAGTTTCACGTTCTGTGTTCTTCTTCTGTTGAAAAGGATTCATGTGTTTATGCCCTTTTCACCCTCCTAAACAATTTTTCCATCTCACATCATTTGAAATTTAATTGCTAGACTTTCCACCTATCTTGCCTCACGAAATAATCTGTGCCTTTGTGTTAAATTCTCTGCTCATAATGTTCATTGGTCCCATACATCCTAGAAACTCAGCCATTTATCAAAATTTGCCTCTTGTATCCATATTTATTTACCTAGCCTAAAATCAATATTCACTGTAAGTCATCTCAGACCATATCGTTTATTTATTCACTCAGCGTGACATGGAGAGAGCCCTCCCCTGTTCTGGTAGGGCTAGCTACCAGACTGAGCGTGGTTTGTGTTTACCCTGAATTTTGCCTTCCTTTAGCCTAAGGCAGATTTAGGTGCTAACAGAGAGAACTTTGAAAATCAGCTCATCTCTTTTTGTTCACCAAGAAGAAAAGTTTTGCAACATGCTAAGCGAACATCTGGATGCCTTTTCTTGGAGTTACAAAGAAATGAAGGGAGTCCACCCTGTGGTGTCTATTCACCAGATTTACATCAAAGAAGGTTGAAAACCAGTCCGACAACCCCAAAGTAGGATGAATCCATCTCTCAAGGATATAATCAAAGAAGAACTGCAAAATATGCTAGATGAAGATTTATATACCCTATCTCAGATAATGAGTGGGTCTCTCCTTTGGTGTTGGTTCTAAAGAAAAATGATAAGTGGAGGATTTGTGTCAATTACAGAGAGTTAAACAAAGCCACAAAAAAGGATCATTTCCCTCTAGTTTTCATCGACCAAGTGCTAGATGGCCTGGAAAGGAATTTTTTTTCTCTTTCCTAGATGGATTTAGCATGTACAATCAAATCCGGATCTACTCGGAAGACTAGGATAAAAGCACTTTCACTTGTTTGTGGGGTACTTTTTCCTATAGGGTCCTTCCTTTTGCCCTATGCAATTCTCCTGCCACTTTCCAGAGAGAAGTCGTGAGTATCTTTGTCGAGCTAGCCCATGATGCAGTAGAGATTTATATGGATGACTTTACACCTTATGGGTGTGATTTCCAGGAGGCTCTCTCCAACTTAGGTAAGGTGTTGAACAAATGCATTGAAATGAACCTATTTCTTAGTTCCTAAAAATGTGAGTTCTTGATGACTGTAGGGACTGTGCTAGGTCATTCAATATCCCAACAAGGACTACAGGTTGACCCAAACAAAATAGATATCATCCAAAGGGTCCCACCTCTGAAAATGTAGAGAGATGTCAAAAGTTTCCTAGGTTTAGCCGGATACTATTGGAGGTTTATAAAAGACTTCAACAAGTTATCTTCTCCTTTATTTTGGTTGTTGGCCAAAGACTCTAAGTTTGTGTTGTAGCTCTTTTGTTTTTGATAAGTTAGCTATTAAATGAAAAAATCAAAATGCCATACAAAAAATGATAAGTTAGGATATGGACCCAAAAACAAAATTGAATATGTTAGGATTTGTTATTATTTTAGGTCCATATCATAAAAAATGATACGGTAGTTGCTCTAAAAAGAGAAGGCAAATAAAAATGTTAGATAAGTAACAAAAATATATATATTTTATTTAGAAAATAAAATTAAGGTTGCTAAGTTTAATCGCGCCTTTGAAATTAGTTTTTTAAATTAAGCAGTGCTTAAAATAATTAATTAGGATTTAATTATTGTAATAAAGCTTGATAATCTTGCAAAATAGTCATAACATATGATTTGGTCATACAAAAAAAAATGAAAAAACGTCATGTACAACACTGATAACCACCAAACACCTTTCGACGCATATCATTCACTTCACCTAGATCAACGGTGGAGGAAGCTTTTCAGCCCCCCTTCAGTCATTTCTTGTTAACATAGGGTGGGGGGTTCGAAAAGCAATTTTAATGGCTGCCATTTTCTATGACGTGGTGCTCCCTCAGCATTTCGGGCCCCCAAATCTCAGAACCATAAACCGTTGCACCCCCCTGGAAAGTGCCAGCAGTTTTTCTCCATCCAATCATTAACTTTGCTCTCAAACCGTGTCATAGATCCATTATCCTCTCCTCCATAAGGAACCCACCATGTCACTAGTCCATTATCTCTTACCCATTCACCACCCACCATGTCATAAGGTTGTTGCGCCATATGCTCCAAAGCTGTTTCTAACCTCTGTTAACCGTTTAATCTCCCATTAGATAGTAATTCTCGCTCCCCTGCAAATTAATTGTCTACACCTAGATTTAAACAGTCAATTAATCTCGATTTCACCTATAGATACCCCATGGATCTAATCTTTGCCACTTTTCCACTTCCATCCATACACCAAAAGATTTATTCACCACTATGTGTGTATTTTCGGGATTGTCATCCATCTTTTAATTGAACCAGTTACCGAATTTTCCCTACAGCAAGATGGCTCCTAAAGCTTAAACACAGAAGATTACTGAAGAATGAAATCCCTCTACAGTATCGCTTGATTTGGATCATATACCCCTTGTAGACTCCCATTTTAAGATCGTTGACTGTGAATGTGAATTTGATCCTCATGAATTGCATTCATTGTTAAAACAGAAATATACTGATAAAAAGGACCCCATTCATTTCTGGGAGACACTTTTTCCCTTGTACTCCTTTCCCAAAACTCATCACTTCCCTAATTTTGGTCCCTTGGTGTCAAGCTAGGTATGATCCTGTGCAAAGAATAGTAATGACTCAGGAAAGAAAAATCTTAATCACCATTACTTCTAAAAGCATAAACCAAATTCTAATGATACCTCCATCCGACTCCCTCAGCCATTTTTCACCAACAACTCTAATGGAACTTTACAATAAACTCACCTTCCCGTAGAGATCCCTTATCTTTGAACATTTCCTACTAGAAGATGTCGAATTACCCAAGAGAAATCCACCATATTCATCTTCTATGTTCCCTGAAGCCACTAGACATATCATCTCCCTACTATCATACCTCTTGGGCTATGAAAGTGATAAGTCTGTTGATGAATCCATCCTAGGATTATTTTCCATTTTTAGTAAAGAATAACAACTTGCGTTCATGCATAATTATATCCAATTTTTGGCTGATAATATACATGAACAATTTATGAATTTGACCACACAGGGAGTTTTCAAATACAACTCAGTCATAATATATTTAGTTTTGTTTCAATAGGGAGATTTATTTCCCATACAGTTTAACAGAAAAGATGAGCAAGGAGTGAATCAATCAGTGATTCACTGGATAGAGTTAGTAAAAGAAGCATCATCCAAGTTTACATTTTCTCAATTCATAGATTCTTTTGTACATCCAGTTGTTCAATTTCTCAATAGCCAAGCAAAGCCTAGGATTGGAGAAAATATCAAGAAGACATTTCACCTATTAGAACAGACCAAGACTCGTAACTAGTATCCATACCAAAATTACAATGAGATTAGGATATATGGAAGTGAGTTGGCTCCATACAAACTGCCTAAGTATGTGCCAATAAAGATATTCTCACTGGAATACATCAGGTAAATGATAAATATGGATGAAGTCCATTTTGTCTCATGCAAAAAGAAGTCACATTTCAAACTCAAAGCCAGGGTAGGGACATTCATTTGTAACATTAGGTCTGGAGGTATAGAGGCAGAAAAGTTATTGAAGAGCATGAATCTCCAACCGAGCTTCACTTGGTCTTATGATCCATTTGGGATCATTTCAGCCCTAACATTTCAATTGAAGGCAACACCTTACAACCATACTCCCAATCCAGAATTGAAGAAGTTCATGAACCAGGAGCAGTGGTCTAAAGGAACTCCCACAGAAGAAAATGTACATGTTATATCCACTCCACAGGTAAAGACTCTAGCTACTTAGAGTACTCAACAAAAAATAGCACAGGGAGGAGATGTTGTAGCTCATTATTGAGCAAAACATACAGATCAAGAAAATGGAAGAGAAAATAGAACAACTGCTCAAGGAAAAAGAGGCAGTAGATCTTGATGTGACCTCATTGACAACAATTCCCATAACAAGTACATATCTAAGCTCAGTTCCTACTTACATTACTTCATATTCAGCAATATTTGAAACAACAAGGTTATCACAGGAGCTACAAGCACAAAAACAACAAAATGAAAAGTTACTCCAAAAGTTCCAAACCCTGGAGTCACAAAAGGTAAATAATGATACCTTGTATGTAGAGGAAATGCAAAATTCACACAGGTTAGAGCTCAAGGTTAAACAATTAGAGAGTAAGACTCTAATCACTGACACTTTGGCCCAAGCTAAAGAAGAAATCTTCTTAGATATCAGCCTCTCCATAAAAGAAGTAAGGCCATCCATACTAACTATTTCTGAGTAGAAAGAATTGATTACTAGATGCAGGCCAAAGATAGAGAATCAGAAGGCAGCATTGGGTACAAAATCCAAATAAGTAGCAGGGATGATCAAAGTACTGAACTCTAACACTAGGCTTCACTTACAAGAGATAAATATTCCAAATACGATAGATAGTATTTTGGATATTAAGAAAGTTCTAATGAAGAAGAATCCGTTAAGTCAACTCAAAACAAATTGTGAAGCTTTGAACACTACATTCAGAAGGTTTCATTCTAAATTCAGTATGTTGCATAAGAAAGGTTACCAGAGATAGTTTCATCAAATGATCCGCTAGTAAAATTAGAGGATTATAGTGAGAGACTATATACTATTGCAGCAAATAGCAGTCAATTTGCAAGGATAAGAAGATAGATTACTAGTAAAGAGTTTTTGGAATTTTTGAGCCCTAACCTCACAATCACATATGAAATTGGGCATCTTTTTCTCACCAAACCAAATTTTGAAAGATACACCGAGGTTGATGAGATATTTAGAAGAATGGTAAATATAGATATACCAAGTGATAATAGATGTGATCAATTGTGTGAGACAATTGATTAAATTTCCATTCCAACATGAAGACAACACAATAGATTTTGAAGTAACAATCATCAACAACTTCCTATCTAACAGGGACACATCATTCAACAGTTTTCCTTTCTTAATTTTTTTTCAGACTATTTTTGTAATCAGTTTAGGATATTTTTTTTACTATCCAAACTTATATAAATAACTCTCTTCTATGAGTTATTAAAGGTGGTACCTTTCCATAAGCAATTTTGTAAAGTATTGATGTATAAGCTTTTTCTAGATCACTAATAATAGAGCAAAGGATTCTGAATTTGGTATCATACAGTCTCGTTTTCTTCTGTAAGTCTTTCATGTGTTTCATTCATTTTTTTAATTCTACATATGTTTAACTTTTACAAAGATATTAGGTGAGAATAAATGTGTTACAGTTATTCTTAAAATTCCTTCTAAAGTTATTACCATAAAGAGATTGAGATATTGGACTATCTATCTGAAAGGCTCCCTCTAAATCAAAAAATTGTTAGCATCTTGTGTAATTTTAAGCATATTTTGTTTAAATTTTGAACATTGGTCAAAGTTTTTCCCACTTATGATTATTTATGTTTCTATCTAAAATTTAAAGTAATCATATCTTCTTACTATTCGTTTTGCACACGTTATAATTCAAATCATTGTGTGAAGTTAAATAACAACCCTCTGGTTAATTATTAGTACCATCTAAAAGAGTTTAATACATCATTCTTAGATTTTTTTTTTATTTATTGGTCCTCCATAAAAACCAAAACCAAAACCTAAAAACATATATCTTAGATGCTCTGTCATGATCAATTGACCATTGTCATCTCAGAGGTACAATAGTTTGTATGGTCAAAAAGTTGTCAAGATGCCATGGACACCCTGAAGGACAAGTTAACCACTGCACCAATTCTCCGAGGCCCAAACTGGGCCCTTCCTTTTCATATACATGTTGATGCCTCACACAAAGCCATAGGAGCAACTATAGGCCAGATAGATGAGAAATTTCCTTATACCATTTACCTTTTCAATAGGAATTTGTCAAAGGTTGAACTGAACTACATTGTAACCGAAAAGGAGATCCTGGTTGTTGTGCATTCACTGAAAAAATTTAGGCATTACATTATAGGTGCATTACATTATAGGTTATCAAACATTTGGACATACTGACCATGCTGCAATTAAATATTTAATGAATAAGCCCGATGTGAATGCCCAAATTATTAGATGGTTACTTTTATTACAACAGTTTGATCTAGCTATTGTTGATAAGCCTGGCAAGGAAAATGTTGTTGAAGATATTTTGTCTAGATTAACTTTTCCTATAGGTGAAGAAGGAATGGTTGATGATTATTTACTGGATGAACACTTATTTTCCATTTCAATTCTCTCTCCATGGTTTGTTGACATAGCAAACTATTTGGTATCTATGTAGTTCCCACCAAATTTTTCCTCCAAAGAGAAAAGTAAGATTGTGAGGAAGACCACCCCATTCACTTGGGTTGGGGGAAACCTCTTCAAAATCAACCCAGATCAAATTGTGAGCAGATGTGTCAGGGAGGAGGAATTCTTTGACATCCTTTTCACCTGTCGTGATGGGCCTTGTGGAGGTCACTTTGTGGCAAAGAGGACAACATTCAAGGTGTTACAAGCTAGTTATTATTGGCCTAGTCTTCATCAGAATGTGAGAAGATATACTAGTTAGTGTGATTGGTGCCAAAGGATGTGAAGGCCTAGTCCAAGGGATGAAATGCCTCTGCAACCCCAAGTGACTTTCGAGCCATTTGACAACTAGGGCGTGGAATTCACTGGACCTTGTTACATAGAATTTTGTCACTCTCCCTGTACACCCCGTTCCATGATCCTAGAGGACCTCTGCAGTGAATGCTACATCCTTCCCCTTCATGAAGAAACTCCCATTATTTCCCTCTTCATGAGAAAATAATTCCCTTTTACATCATTTACCACAAATCCTCTTTTTCCCAGTTTACATGACCGGTGCTAATGGCCCTTTTTCTCTTCGTAGATATGCAGGGGTTATAACTATCCCTATCACCAACTGGAGCGAGTGATCTTTGTTCCAGTTGCATCGATCCTATTTTGTAAATTTCCTTAAATAAGGAGCCGAAGCTTCCAACTCTAGAAGCTTCGTAACAGAAGTGTGGTAATTGGCTGGGCCAGATGGAGTCGAGGATGTCAGTTTGGGCTCCTTTCCCCTATTAGGATGGAACTACATCAAGAGACAAGACCTTCTCCCATGAGAAGAGGAAGCATCTCCCATCCATTCATGCTATATAAACCTCCCTTTTTCCCAAGCACAAGCTAGTGTTAAGTGTTAGTGTGTGCTAGTTCTAATCAGGCTTTGGTTGAAGTTTTAAGTTTGGAGTAATCAACAAGTGATTCATAGTGGTAGCTCTCTAGTTGTGTGTGAGGGAGAAGTGTGAATTTGGTTTAGTGGGAAGACTAAAGGGAAGAGCCTTAAAACTACAATTATTGAGGCCATCTTGGAATGCTAACGGAAGTGTGTGGGAGCCTAGATTTGTCGGAGGACAACAACAATGTCAAGATAATAGTTTTATTCTCTTCTTGATTTAATATATATGCAACTATCGATTGATTTCCTACATAATGTGTCATCTCACATGTTTATGGCTTAATGTTTCTTGATCTATTAAGTAGGCTGAATTACAATTTGTCTATTATCACAATTGTTTTTTTCTGTTGTTTACTTGTTTCAGATGTTCGAAGAAGGAAACGTGAGATAGCTGGAGTGAGAAAGCTAGGTCATCACCAAACGGGATAAGTGTACTAATGGGTAGACCCTCTTAATTGGTTCTAACCTAGGGAATTCTTCCATAGAATGTCTTTTTAGCGGCTAGACCTACTATCGGGCTAGAGGAATTGTTTGTGTCTGCACTTAGAATTTTACTTCACCACAAATTGGCAACTCCACTGGGGACCCAATCCTTCCGTTTGTTTTCTTGGAATTTCATGGTTTTGTGTGAACTTTTCTAGTTTCGCAATTTCCCTTTAGTTCTATCTACTTTTCTTTGTTTACTACTCCGGACTTGAAATTCATAGTAGAAAGTATGCTCTCAACTTTTGAAAATTTTTATTTTTCTTCTTTGCATCCTCACTCAAGATGGTTAATATGACGATAGTCACATCAATTAGCATAATATGCTCAAAAAAAGTCGCGCTGACCCCCTTCTCACATTTTTTTTCAGTTAGGCAATTGTGCCGATGCCTATAAGTGAATATTAGGGTTCACCCCAAATCTTGGCTAGTGTGTCTTGCTCTCTTGATTTCTGCCTTGTAAGTTGTTTAGACTATTTTCTTCCTGATTGGAAAGCTGATTTTCATCTCGTTTATTTGCTTGTTTATTTGCCATATTTTCGCTTGATTTCTTGGGTCATTGGATGTGTCCCTAGGGCATCTAGGTTGTCATCCATTCTATCGATTGTGAACTCAGTGAGTTAAGTTGTTGGTGCATTTACTCCTTGCATTTCATTTATAGTCCTCTTATTACTTTGGGTCTCCATTACATAAGTTTGAACAGTTTTGTTTGGTTGTATAAACATTCCTTTTCTAGCACAGATCACATGGCTTGTCTTGTTTCTGTTAGAGTCATTACATCATTAGTTTGAAAGAGATTCTCTTTTCGTTTTTTTCATTTGCTTGAGAATCGATTGTCTCGAAACTTTTTCATTGAAGGTGTTTTATGAGAAATTCATTTTTTAATTTCATGAAAGGTACATCATTCTAGTTTGTTGCATCAATATGTTAGTTTAGTTAGCATCACTGAAGACTAGGATTGCGTTGGCATTTGAAAAGAAAAGGAATTATCTTTGCTATTGAAAGGACTGTTGGATTGTACTTGTTAGGAAATTAGGAATTGGAATGAATTTTTCATTAGTTTATTTTCTCAAAACGTGCAATGAAAAATAATTTTTCTTTCAGTTGCTTGATTGTTTGCATTCGATTGTGTTTTCTACCCTCTCTAGTGTAGACAATTCATCGAATTGAAAGGGTCTTGTCTCATTTAGCTACATTTAGGGATTTTCAAGTCACATCACTAAGGCCTGAAAACCGACACATAATTCAAGATAAAATTTAAAATGAACTCAATTAGCCTAAGGTTCATTTGAAACTAACGATCACATCTAGAAGGTTTAGGCTACAGACATGTTTCAACGTCTTTAAACCTAACTTTTTTCATTAGCTTCAACACTCGACAACGCTAGTATAGACTTCTACTCCTTGTACCATCAAGTATATAAAGGGAGACCCCTCCAAGCTGAAATCCTTTATCCATAGGAAGCCAAGTCTGCTGCCTTTGCAAATGTGATACACCAAACAAAACATTCAGGGAGATTGCCTGCTCATACTTCTCAGTTTGTCGGGAGGTATTCTGTAGTTCATGGTTACCTAGTAATCCTTTTTACCTAGATCATCCAGAGTAGTCATTGGATCTTTTAAATATCATTCGATCTCTTTTCCTTTCAAGCTCGTATCAAAAGTGTTAGAGTCATCTTTGCTTCTTTATTGACTCTTAAAACATGAAAGAGCACCAGTTTATTTATGCATCTTAAAAAATTATTCCCTACAATCTTATAACATCCTGTTAGTCTTTTCTATACCAAATCATGAGTTTTCCTTAAAGTACATTTTAAAGCCTTGAAATTTATCTCTTTTTTCCTGTTACTATGACAAGGTCATTGTGGCTAAACCATCTGGTTCACCTATTTCCTCTTCCTCTCCTCCATCTGAAAGATTGTTTGAGGAGCGTTTTTCTAAATTACTAGAGTCACTCCAGGACTAAGGTGTTGAACTCAGAATCATTCTAAGCATTTAAACTTTGTCATCTCATCCTCCACCTACTTCAGATACTAGGTAACCTATTGATATTGGCTCGGAATCTCCGAACAATCCCGTCCAGACTCTTGAAAGTTCACTGACTACTGACGGCTAGCTTGGACTAGTTATATATCCTTTGAATCCTTTTTTCAACACTGTTGTGATATCACTGCAGTATCCGTATAGTCTGTACAATCAGCTGGGTCTTCCTTTGGTATTATCCCCTCGTACATCATCATTCATTCATCGTCGTTTGTTCCCAACTATGGAACTTGAAGGCAAAGTTCCAGTTACCTCTCTGGATAAACTAGAAGTTTCTAATCCACACACTGTCGAAGAGGAAGAACATCAATTTCCTCTTGAAGATTTTCCCTACACGGGAAGCATTCCCATCAGTGTATATCAGGATTTTCCACCTAATTATGTGACTTTAGCACAGTTGGTCTCAGGTACACCTAGTGCCTCATCACTTGATCACAACCCTATCTAGGCATCTGGCGCCATGCCTACTATAGGTCCATTCATTCCAAACTCGACCTCCCAATAGGTGATACTTTTTGTCATTACCTTAGTCCCAGTGCAACCCATCATTCCAAACCCTTTGTCTCATCTATCCTAGTCACCCATCCAGTTCAACGGCAATCTCGAGGCATGTTACTATCAATTCTTCGATCCCTCCAGTAAGTGGATAAGTTGTGCCACCGCCTGGGGGGAGAATCTAAGTGTTTGTATGATGTCAGCCACAACCAATGGGAGTAGCTCACAAGCTCACATTGCTGGGATGAACCAACCTTCTTCTCATGTTATCCAAAACCCTACTGGTCCCACTGAATCAAGCAATGTCCAATACCAATAGGTTCAAAATCCCGTTGGTTCATTTGGGTCAAGCAATTTCTAGTATTGGCAACCTTATGAGGCTTAGGCTTAGTACCAAGCTCCTTATGTTCCATATGCTTCTCAAGGAAAGGTCAATACACCTTACGTCCTTCAGTCTGGACATTATGTTCAGCCTATTCCATCCACTCTTCCTAGTGGCTATGGCCAGATACAGTTCATAATTATTTTGGGAACTATTCAAGTACCCTTGCAATAGCAAGCACAACCTCTGCAGCAATAAGGGCAGCCTTTGTTGCACCAAGGGTCGTCCACAAACAGTAGGGGCAGATGATACTACGACAAGGACAATTGGAACAACTGCAGGGGAAACCCTTGCAATACTTGTAGCAAACCATGTAGTAGTAGATGCAGTATGCTCTGCAAACCTCCCAGCCTATGTCTTCATAGGGCCAACCTCTACAGTCACAATAACAGCCTTCGCAGCCTCAAGGTGAATCCTTGTAGCAACAGAACCCACCCGAGCAACAACAACCCTTATATACATATCAACAGGGTCAACCCTTGCAGCGATATGGTCAGAGTCAAGTCCTACAACAACAAGCCCAATATCCTAATGTCCAAGGGAAATAGGTCTAGAATCCTTTTGTCCAACGGTAGTAGGTCCAAAATCCCTATGTCCAAGGACAACAACTACAGAATCCTTATGTCAAATGATAACATATCCAAAATCCTGTTGTTCAGGGGCAACAGGTTCAAAACCTATATGTTTAGGGACAACAGGTGCAATATCCATATGTCCAAGGTCAAGAGGCTCAATAGCCTTTCAACCCATATGTTTCTTATCAACAACCTATGGTCGGATAGTTTCAAGGAATTTAAGGTCAAAATCGTCCCTATCACCAAGGTAACCTATAGTGGGGGAAAAATCAAACGCCATATTGCCAAAACCCTCCACTGTGGGGACAAAATCCTTACCAGTAGGGATGGGCTCCTGTAGTTGGACCCGCTTATCGAAAACCAATGCCTTTCAATACTCAATTTTTTTTCTTGGCCATGCTAGATTTTCCGGATGTGTCTCGACTCACAAATGATCCAATTCTTCATTCATCATACTAGCCTTCAGTTCCATCTAAGATCCCGATCAATTGTCCCAAGTTCGATGGGAAAGCAAAAGAAGATCCTCAGGCCCATGTGATGACGTATCACCTCTGGTGCTCTTCAAATTCCTATGTTGATGATTTTATTCATCTCCATCTTTTCCAACGAACCCTCATAGGTTCTGCAGCCAAGTGGTACATCGAGTTCCCTCAAAGTACTTACCATGACTTCAAATCTTTAGCCATGGCTTTCCTCACACATCGCTTAAGCAAGATACTGGGACACACATCTCTGATCACATCCATGAATGGAGATGTAGACGTCACCTAATCAAATTCAAGATAGCTAATCAGTTGCTCACTGAATGGTTTACCAAGTCATTCATTTATACAATTACTCGTGATATAGCTATGGGTGGATGCATTACCGAAGAACAAGACATTGCTCATGCCCTGTTGTGTAGGTAAATCCCCTCTGCGGACAAAGGCGATCCCTCTAGCCTAAATGGGGTCAAGCAACAATCAAACAACACTAACACGTAGGTTCCTAATTGCAAAGTAAAGGCCAATAATGGGAGCCTACCTCGAATCCAACGCTATTATTCGTAGAAGATTCGTTTCTTCTATTCTTTTGCTTCAGCTCGTCACAATCCTCACAATCCTCGTGAACGGACACCTGCACATGCAAAGAAAAAGACAAATACAAGCATAAAATCTAAGCAATGCAACTATGTATCAGTAAAAAAGGATACAACTCAAACATCATTATAAAGACACATGAGTGGAACCATAATGATAGTCGTCTATTATTATTGATAAACAAAAGAGAATACAACCAAGTTCTGACGTCAAATCCTCCTTTGGCTGGGTGATTAGCAACACATGCCTTGCAAAACTTTTAAGGGATGGGGAACAAGCCTCTCTCTCCTTAGTTACTTGGACATGGATCTCCTCCTTAAAGATATAGCCTTATGGGGATGAACAACGCCTCTTGTAGCATGAGCTTAGCAATTCTCAGACTACGGGACTTAGATTTGGGAGCTTGAAGAGTAGAATTACTAACTAGCTTGTCAAAGGCAAAAGGACAAGCTTATATAGAGAGAGGAGAAGGAGATAGGATCATCCACAAGATTCATGGGATTGTCCTCATCATTAGGAAGCTTCCATGAGAGGTGGAGAACTACTTCCCTTCTATGGAGATTTGAAGCTCAACTGAACTAACTCAAACTGGAATCAGTTCATGAATAGGTTAGCAAGAACCTTCGCAAGTTGGTTTGTTAAAAACTTTACCCAACTGGGTTGGCGCGAGTGTGACTCTGAGACAGAGCACCAATTGGCGCACCCTCTTTTGGAGGATTTCCCCCATTGGTGCGAGTGATACACTATGGAATAGCGCCAATGGAAAAAGGGCTATTTTTATGGGTATTTTGCAAAAGGTATCTTCAGGGCATATGAAGTACATACTCAAGGGGATATAATGCAGGTGTTTTCAGGTTATGTCACTTTTCACAGGTCCTGGAATAAGTCCTCCAACGTACGGGAGAAGGGGTAATAGGGACGGTGACAAATTACTGTGTAACAAACAGTAATCAAACCCCATGGAAGACTCACACCCTTGGACACATCTATAAATGGATCTCCAATTCAAGAGATCTAGAAGCTGAAATATTGTGAATTGTAAGGAAATGATGATAGTTTGTAATTGAGGAAGGAGCATTGTATTGTTGGTGTGATCTTGCTATTTCATGACGTGAAGAGGGATTGAAGCTGGGAGGATGATGCTGGATCAAATAACTAGGTTGTAATTCTCCCTTCTATTAATAAAGTTCTTCACGTTTTCCTCCTTATGATTGTGCAATTGTGAATGTTATCATTTGTGAATGCTATCATTTGTTCATTATTTATCTCATTTTGTAATTTTTATGTTCTAATAGATCACGATGCTTTGACAATTCTTTCTTGTTGCACTTGTGCTGGTACTCTCCAAGCGTGTTAATACGAGGAGGAGTTACAAGATCTATCAAAGGGGAGAGAGAGAAAGCAAGGGATTAAGTGGAAGTTCCAGGTTGGTTCCATTATCTTTCTCTTATATGTTACACATAGAAGAAATCATTGAATTGCTTTAAGCTATTGTTTCTAGGGTAGCTGCAAAACGTAGAGGGCTAGCATTCCTTATGAATACTAGTTTTCCCATAAACAGTGATCGCCAAAAATCTGAGATCTTTCATGCAACAGAGCTTCAACGAGCTCAAAATAAAATATAAGTATGGAAGAAGTCAACAACTGCGTCTTCTATTGGCCACACTCTAGGTCATGTCAAGGAAATCATATGGAACAACATCATTGAGGAGATAGATGAAAGTTGGCCATGCATCCAGATTATTTTTTAGCAGAAGGAGTTGATGGAAAAGGTAAAGTAGATCATTGCTAATATAAATCCTCAACTGGGAGAGATTCCTACTACAACCAACAACATTATAAAGTTCCTCAACTCCAAGAGTATATATGAACTGGATAATCTAGGAGTGGATGATAGAACAGAAACCATCCTGGAGGTAATAAAGTTCTGACCAAGAAGAACTTAGTTGTACAGTTGACAGAGAAGTGTCACACTCTTGAAGTAGCAATCAACAAATTTTTCACGAGGATTGATGCATTGAATTATAAGGGTCTCCCTTCACTGTTTATTATCAGTGATAATCTAATGACCAAGGTAGACTACATGAAGAAGCTTTAGGATATTGCCAAGAATACAGCCGAGTCCTCCAACATCAAATGTTCCATGACAGGTAGGGCATTTTACAAAGCCATCAACAACATATGTTTTATTCAACATGAGATAAAACATATTTTCACTGTAAAACCCACTTTTTCCTAGTATACTGAGGTAGATGAAATTATCGTAAGGTAACCAAGATAACAATCCTAGATGAAGAATGGTGGGAAAAGCTATCTGAATTTTAGGATTAGAGGACAGATCAGCTTCACCAGCATAGCACTCGAATAGTGGCCACTCAGCAACAAATTTCCTTCAAAACGGGGCCAAATGTTCATGTTCATTCTTTGTTATCGAATTACTTTTGTTTATGTTAGTTTTGAGTAATAATAGAATTTCATGTGACTTAGGCATTTATCGTAATATTTTGTTATTTTGTTTAAATACTTCAGCCTATCGAAGTATTGAGGGTTGCACCCTTGAGCCATTTATCACACATATTTCTACTAATCTCGAGCATTTTTTATGTAATAAAAGATTCTGGATTTACTTCATATGGATTGTCTCTTAGTGAGTTGTTTTCATTATGTTTTCCATTATGTATTCTTCATATGATTTAATTCTTTTACAGTCATCTAATTGAAAATTTAATTGAATTTCAGTTTCATTTTCAATCCACTGTGAAGTTACATTTAAATAAGAGATTAATTTGCAGAACTATATGTTATTGTAGATTCCTCTTTGAAGTTAAATTGCAATAGATTTCTTTAATAGTTTAATTATATTAAGTTTACCTAGGAAACATTGTTCTCTTGATTTCTGCTTATAAATGTTTAAATATTCAATCTGAATATTAAATCACCTATACTTCTCTATATTCTACTTATCCATCCCACTTAAATCAAAATAACCATATGTATTTAAAGAACAACCTTTTGTTTTATTAAGGATCTTTCTAAGTTTAAAGCACCCGTTTTTAAACAGTTCACTCGCCATCCAAACCATTAAAATCAACAAAACATTTTAGATGCTTTGGCATAACCAATTGACGTTAGGTTATCTCAAAGGAAAACAGAACATGCGAAGGCTTCTCCATGTTGTACATCCGTATGAAGGTGCCAAACATTGAGTCGTACCAATCAGCTATGTCGATTAGTGCCTCCATTGTTGCCTTCAACATGCAAGGTGGATCCTATTTGAATATCATCTTGTAAATGGGGTGACAAAATGATTGGACAACTGTGTGATTACTCCTCTGAAGCTGCATTCAGACAACATCCTACAAATGTGTAAACTGAGGTCTCTGTTGATGTCCATGCCCACTTCAAGCCCGGGAACTCGTGATGGGCATAGATTGCATCCAAGAAATAGGCAGACATGTAGATTTCTTCTTACATACCTTTGGGAGGCTATCGATCCCTTGTTACCTATTCCTTTAGCTGGTGAGCCAACATGTCAAACCAATTGCATGCTTTGCCTTCTCTGGCCAGTTGGTCCAACACGATCACCCAACTTTGTGGGAAGGTTTCCATGCTTTCTTGGCCATATAGATGACTTGCAAAGATGACCAAGTATTGATATGACTTCTACAGTATATTCATCTTGTAGACCTAGTTGGGTGTCATCCTGAATTTAGCTGGCTCGTTCACCGAGTTCTTCAAGATATCTCTGGAGTTGGCATTGCTACTAGGTAGGCTGAAGGAGTCTCCATGGTGATCATGGGATTTGACATTAGATATATCTGTTCATAATCATGTGCCCCGAAGGTAGAAATATTTGTCCCTCTAACATTGCTCAATGTCATCGTCTCAGGATCAGTGTGCATGACGATCCAATGTATCATGTCCATGCATGGGAGCACATGATACTTGCATGAAATCCAATACAATCCAGACTTGTGGATGTTCACATAGACTTGGTGGTCTTTGAGGTCTTCCCCAAATGTGCCTACAAATCATCATTGACATCTTGCAATTTTAGCTTGATGTCCTTGCTTACAATCAGCTTGGTGTCTTCATAGATCAGCATAATTGTAGACACTCTCTCAACTGTTGTTCCAGTCACACTTCCCTTAGTGTCATTTGATCCTTCTCTCTTGGAGGCCATTGATCTTAAACTGCTAAGAGGTAGATGAAAACATGCTAGATATGGAGACATAGTGACATGTATGGAAAGAAATATGTCAGCTAAAACTGAGGAACAACATGCAACATACTTGGGGATTGACTGGAAAGGATTGCACAATTTTTCCTAAGAGGCTGGGAGACTGGCTGCCAAAACTATGCAAAAGGCAGTCTGGGTTGTCTGGGATGTTGGTTGGCTACTAGAATTATGCAATGCGCAATCTAGGTTGGCCTACTTGCTGCTAAAATTATGCAATGAACAATTTCAGCTAGTAGTGGTTGCAAGCCTAGTGACTGCATTGTGTAATTTTCTGGGCCAGCGGTCACTATCCCTCATAATTTCACAATGCAAGACTGGAGGAAAGTCACTGGGAAGAAATTCACATTTCTTGAGAGGATGATAGAGCCTTCCCTATCTGTATTGCACAATGCCATCTTGGTGAGGCAGAGTCTAGGCCAAGGCTGCCCGAACCTATTGACAGGCAGCTAAAAGTGAATGTGAATGTGAATGCATTGTGATACTAAGTGTAAGCAGGAGTGAATGGTCATGTATGCGGGTGAAGCGAGTCGCTGAATCAGTGATTGTTTGTGCAAAACAGTTTCATGCATGTGACAATAGTGAGATGCTAATGAAAACTAAAATGGTGATAGTACAAGCTAGTATGCATTTGAATGATAGCATGTGTTCACAAAAATCAAGCAAACAACACTCACACAATCCAAAACACAAAAAGTGACAAAAATTCTCCAAAAGACAAGTTAAGCCGACTTACTTGAAAATAGTTGAGTTGGATGTGTCGAAGACTCCTGGATGTGTTATGGGATGTCAGATATGCATGATCAAAGTGAAGAAATGAGCTATGAAGTGTCGAATAAATAAGTTTGAGGCTCATCACGCTTATGCCATAAGTCTAGGAAAAAGTGACAGTTGGAGGAAAGATTTTAAAATAATCTTTGCACGTAACCTCCAGCTACTAAAAATAGCTCCCTGAAATCTAGGGATGTTTTTTGCATGTTTCTTTTCCTATTCCAGCAAAAAGTAGGCCATGCATCCAAGTCAGGTTTTCTTGGTCCCGGGTTGAACCGGTGAACTCAATGGTACATGCAATAGTTTGTTTAGCTGAGCGAAAATTTGAGCATTTTTGGGAGAGAACTAGGCTAGTTTCCCAAAAGGATTGTGCAGTTTCTAGGTTGAGAAAGTGACTGATGCCCAGAATTGGGCAATTTATGGGCTGAGCAATCCTGTTGGGAGAGATTGTAAAATTATTCCAGTGAAGGTAACAGGCATATTTGCGCAATTCTAGAGCCCAACAAGCTGCTAGACAAGATTGCGCAATTTTTGGAGGGAAGGCTAGTTCCCCTCTAGGATTGTACAATTTCATGAGGGAGTTGTTCGGCCTACAACTAGACCAAGTATAGAGAAATAGCCTGTGAGGGGTATGAAACAATCTACCATGCATAGGCTGGCAGTCTTCTAGAAAGTCACAAAAGCTTGTTTACTTGACAAGGCAAGACATGCTGTTGAGGAAGGTTGGTAGGGAGGCTCCAAAATGAAGCTAAGGAAAAATTTTGGAGGGTGGTTGTAGCCGCTATAGCAGTACCACTTCCCAAACAATTTTTTTGATAATGGAGTCATACTCCTCTACCATACACATCAACCCATACTTGTTGTTGCATTGCTTCCTCAAATGAGGATGGCTCAATCTCTACACTCTCTCTCATCATAGCCATGTAGCTAGTGTACCAATCTAGTGACCTCCTCTACCTACACTGTGATGTGGGTGCTCCCACATTCTCTATAGCATCATGCATCAATAATTCAACTTCTCTGGTATGCTTCCTCCCATCTTTGGAAGTCTCTGCATGAGCGGGTGCTTCCACTCTTAGCTGCTCTGCATGTGGCTGCTCCATATCATCCCGATGGTCTTCCTTTGGAGCTAAAATCTCTCATCTACATGCAACTGAAGCTCCCTCTCAAGGGAACATATCATGGCCTTCTCTTCATCAAACTTCATATCTCTATGAACCTCTATCATCTTGTGAGATGGCAGGTACACCCAATATTTTTAAGGTGTATCTGTGTACCCTACAAATATCCCAACTTAGTTGTTGGATCTAGTTTTTTCCTTGCATCCTTGGTAAAATGATAGTAAATTGACAATCCAAATATCCTAAAGTGTGCCACATATGGTTTCTTACCTGAAAAATCTTCTTCTGGTGTACTCATCTCGAGAATCCGATGAGGACTCCTATTCTACACATATACAACAATGTTGCATGCTTGAGCCCACAAGTGCAGCGATAGGCCCTGATCATGTAACATTTCCTGTGCAGCGCCCACAATAATTTTGTTTTTCCTTTCAGTCACCCCATTTTGTTTTGTGTATTGGGGTTCTATTAATTCACATAAAATTCCTTTTGATGCACATAAGTTCTTGAATTCATTCGACACATATTCTCCATTATTATTGCTCCTAAGCGCCTTCACTTTCCCGTCAGCGTCTTTCTCAACAAGTTCTTTAAATTCACAAAATTTGGAGAAGGTATGATCTTTCTTCTACATGAAAAAAATCTAGAACTTACATTATAAGTCATCTACAAATATTACATATTACTTTTTCTTGGTTGTGGAGGTTGTTAAGAATAGTCCACACACATCTGAGTGAATTGTTTCAAGGATCACTTTTTCTCGACTCTCCTTATCATGAAAGGTGGCTTTGGTGTACTTCCCCGATGTACACCATTTTCATGTATCTTTGTGCTCTAGTGCACCATTGGGAAGTCCTGTAGAAATCTTCTACATGATCTTCAAAGCTCCATGGTGCAAGTGACCCAATCTTCTATGCCAAAATTCACGGATGTATCAGTTCTACACCTTCTTTGCTTTTGTACTCAAAGAAGTACAATCTTCTACATCCAATTTGTAGAGGTTATTAATAGAAACCCTGATCTACTTCACTTGTCCCAAGGATATGTGACGAAGGAAATCCTTTCCTTTGCTAAATATCACATCATAGCCATACTCCTCCAACATAGCAACTGAAGCCAAATTCTTCATCAAACCCGAAACATATATGACATAGTTTAATGTGAGATGAGAACTAGGTTCCCTCTAAAAGTTAATAGTACCAATGTTGGTCACGTTATACCTTCCATCATCTCCTATTTCAATGTGCATATAAAGATCCTTCTCCTCCAAGTCACTGAAGAATTATTTATTTCTACTCATATGGAATGAGGCTCCACTCTCCAGATAACACACTACCCATCACCAATGTCACCATGCAAGTAATGAGGGTGAAATCCAACTCTAATTGTGAAGCAAGAGCTTCACCTGCCACTCCTCATGAGGGCTTCTTGTTGGCCTTCTTGTGTGGACACTTCATGCCCAACTCATGATAGTGAAAACATTTAATATTTTACAAGTCCTTCTTTTTGCCACCCTGAATGGGATCTGATTTGGAATGGGATTACTTCCCTTTCCCTTTCTTTTTCTTTCCAACCAAGGCATATTTCTCCTCATCATCATGCTTGGATGAGGATCAACCTCTGGTGTTCCACGAAATCTCTACTTGCACCAGGTCATACCACAACCACTCCCACTCTAGTAACTTCTCCCTCCCATATATTGAATCCTGGTAGATGTGAAAACTCTTGGGAAGGCCAAGAAGTGGTAGGATGACCAGATCATCTCCACCAAATGTAACACCAACACTTCCAAGCTTATCCCAATAATTGGTGAAATTGGTCAAATACTTTGGTATTGTGTCACCCTTCTCCATCTTGACTTTCCTGAGCTTGTCCTTCAGTCCCAGCTTCTTGTGGTGATTGTTTTTTTGAAACTAGTCTGTCAAGGAATTCCACATTGCATATGATGTATCCTTCTCGTTGAGGCTCGAGACAATATGATCTCGAACACCTAGTATGATCCTTCTCACCTTTGCAGCGCATTCCTTCCACTCTACCAGATCTTGAGTATATGTTGTTGGAGGCTTAGGAACATCAGTATCTATGAATTTCTTCAGCCCATTGTCTTACAACATTTCCTCCATCCTGTTCTTCCAAGAAATATAGTTTGAACTACCCTCAAGGGCATATTCGAGTCTCATTCCACGGAGCAAAATCTTGTTGGCTTTGAAGAATTATAGTACA
This sequence comes from Pinus taeda, assembly GCA_000404065.3. NCBI lineage: Eukaryota > Viridiplantae > Streptophyta > Pinopsida > Pinales > Pinaceae > Pinus > Pinus taeda. Next base: position 38,414 of record APFE030683301.1, on the reverse strand, counting down.
AATTATATTTCAATTGAAAAATACAAACTCCTATTCTCCTCTTCTAGAGTGATTTCTACTCTGATACCATTTAGAAATTCCTTGTAGATTCAATTGGAATTGTGCAATCCTGATATACCTTCCTCTAACTGCATGCATCACATGTACAACTTAGATGATTATACAACTGATAGTACATTATCCCTAAACTCTAATCTCAACTTGGTAACTCTCAGATCTGACATGCATGAGTTATTTATGAGTGAATCATTAGTTAATTGGTTGAAACATGAAGCAACACCCCACTATCTGACCTCCTACTAGTTCCTCCATCAGTTGGAACTAGTTTAACTGACTTTAGCTCAGTTAAACTTAATTAATTAATTGAAACTCAAAATAAACTCAACTAGGGCTCCTATAATGTAGGAGACACTCTACATGACTCAAGTTAGACCCTCAAATCGAATTAATAAAGGAAACTATGCCAAATTAACTTAATGAACTCGTACAAGTTGTCTTGTGATGTGGAATTACAATTTTATTCCTAATTTAATTCAAGGAAAAAATTAAATTAGGATTTTCTTGTTGGATTTTCAATAGATTTGATGGGACTTTGATGCTTATCTTTTTGTTTTTAGTATTTCCTTGAACATTTTCTATTGATTATACGAGATCAATATTGTTTTGATTGTTCTTGTTGCTAGTTGGATTATTCCCTTGGCCACGATTTCCTTTTAGTGCATATGCATAGATGGTGTTTTGTTGACCATTTGTAGCTTATTAAGAAGTCTTAAACCCTATGCCAGTTTTGATTTCCAGATATATTTACACACTGAGAATCTCCTTTAAAACTTTTAATCTCTTCACAAATTTTATATTAAAATCTGACTAAGTTTTTGCTTTCTTTAGATATAATCTCAAGGAAACAAATTATGCTTCAATTTTTTAAGAATGTTTCTCCCAATCTCCCAAGTGACCATAGATTAATTCCTGCTTTCTTTTTTCCTCCACTAGTTGTGTTTTCAAATGGATCACATCTTCTTCATAGGTACTTGGCTTTTGAGTCTCACATAACTCCAGCTTGTCCAATTCATTCTCAGCTTCTAATTCGACCAAATTATGTTTCTTATCCTTCAATTTTTGGATCAAAATTTCTTTGATTTTTTCAACCTCTTCAACTTGCACCTTCAAGGATTCACCATCAGAAAGCGACACACCTTCTTTCATTTTTGGTAGTTTTTATTTCAATATATTATTACTTTTTCTAACCCTTATTAACTCATCCAATGAACATATCATCTCTCTATCATAGCCCACCACTCCTCCATCAAAATTTGACTCATCTCTAGAATCAAGTATCATGCAAATACACTCATCATGGTCCTCCTCAGATGAGGTTTTAGTGCTAGCTTGTGGAGAATCTCTCTCTCTTTCGAATAAAATACATTTTTCTTTTGAGCTTTACCTTGCTAATATTTTTGGATCTTACACTTGGCCTTCACTTCCTTTTTCTTTTCCTCCTTCTTTACTGTTGTGTAGGGACACTTTGATGGAAAATGTCCAACCCTCCCACAATTAAAACATTTGAAAGGGAGTTTACCCTTATATTTGTTAGACCCCCTTTTAAGCTTCCTAATGAAGTGGACCATTTCCTTATCTGATTCATAGCTAGAATATTCATGCTAATCCTTGGCTTCCTTCAATACCTTGAAGGTTTGATCTATAAAATGCTCTGGTTATTCCATTGGAAAGTTCCTCCAATAGATCTAATAACATTATATTAAATATTTGGGACTCTACACTATTACAATTTTATTAAAATTTAAGATTTGTAGATTTAACTATAATATGTAAAAGGAAATTATGTAGAAAAGTAGAGAACGACAAAATAATGACACACGCACACACACAAGAGACAAGATATGCTCTATGCGAAATCCTTTCATGAGAAAACCCAATTGGAAGGTGAGGTCACTTCACTCTATTTCTCTGTCTAGAAACATTGTTGCAGGTACAAAGAAGTAATTCCTATGGCACGTGAGCTTCTATAATGCACATATCCTCTTTGTGCATGCTACCTCCTATCTTTCCTGCATATTCTTTCTCATTTATGGAACAAAATTCTCTTGAAAGAATGGAATGTCGCTTCCTCCTAGTGGCCCAGTTATAACATAGACTAATAGGCTACTAATGGTTAATTTTGACTATATCAACTCTTAACTAGAGTTATAGAAAAGACTTTTCTAGAGTCTTTTACATCATGATCATGTGGCTAGCCCCTTTTCCATGAATAATGGGGGTTGACGTGAAATCCTCCTTAACTATATGTGTGAAAACAAGAAGGTCAACTTCTGAGTGGCATAACTTTTGCATAAAAACTCTAATTCGCACTCTTCTTGAACTGTTAGAAACATATTTAAGTGTAAAATAGCATGAGATGGTACCACACTAAAGAAATAAATTTTTACCCCCAAACAACATCATTTTATGCCTCAAAATTCTCTCGAAAGGTTTAAGACCTCGTTTTTCCAAACTGGGCCCCACAGATAGAAAACATCATGTGAGCTTCTTCCTCCACTTTTCCCACTCAAAATGCATAGAGAAGGATGAAAAAATATAGTGATCCAATTCGGATCAAAGTGGCTTCTCTATATTCTGATCTTTCTTCTACAATTCACATCTCATATGAAGGGAAGGTCCCAAGGAGTTGTTCCATAGTGATGGTACTCATATCCTCCATTTATTCAATGGCTAAAATTTTTGCATTGAACCTCATTGGTAGGGATCTCAAGATTTTATAAATGATCACTTCGTATTAAATCTTTCCATTTATATCTTTGATAAAGTTTTCAACTTCCTCAACTCTACGAAAGTATTCACATATAATTTCTTTCTCTTTCATCTTCAAACCCTTAAATCTCATTCTATAGTTATAAATCTTTTCCTTCAATTTGTCATTTCATTCATACTTTTTCTGAAGTTTATCCTAGATATCCTTTTATTGACTTGCAATTCATTACTTTAATGAGTTCAATCCCATTGAGTCTAGACAAAATTGCATTTTTGGCCTTCACATTATTTGTATACATATTCTTTCCAATAGGATTTGTAGGAAGAGTAGAAGGAACTCTATGTCCTTATACAATAGTTTCCTAGACATCAACACCCAAATTCATCATATAAGCCTCCATCCTTACTTTCCATATATCATCTTTTTCTCCATCAAAAGTAGGCATTGTGGATTTTTAAGAGACAATGATCTCCTTTATGTCACCTTCTAATGGTTAATCTGCAACTATAGGATTTGGTTATGATACCAGTTTTTGGGATCAATGAATACTATGGTGGGGGGGTGACTTAGTATTCATGAACTTTTAACAATTTTAAGCATTTTAAAATATGAAACAATTGATAAAAAGATACAACGTTAAGAACACAATCATCACAACCCAAGAACACAAGTATATAATATGGAAACCCTCAAGGGGAGGAAAAACATCATAATGGTTTGTTCCTTCTCTTTATTATATTTATCAATATTCTCATTTATAGTGATATGATAGCCCCAACTAGCTAGGAGCACCCAATTCTCTATATAGATTTTGTTGGCCTCTACCAACAAGGAGAAACTACCCCTTCAATAATTTAGCAAGACCCCACTTGCTTGAGGCCCAAACATCTACCATTATAATTCTGAAAAGTATATCCAAATACAAAGTAATTATATCTTTGGACTAATACAAGAGACAAAAAATATCAAGAAATTATAAACCTACAAAATCCCCTTCTTATACCTCTATAAGATGCCTCAACAAATGTTATTTGATGAAGATAATTGTTCAATGCTTTCTTAACTCAAAGGCTTCCCCCTCTACATAAAATATTGAATGTAACATGCTCAACTATCTTTGTAATAACTTTGATCGCATTCAGCAGACTAGCACAAACATTGTACAAACATCTCCTACCATAATTTTCTCTTAATGCATTACAATACCTTACACTCTCAATTGATGTAGCATCTCCTTTACAAATATTTCTCATATAAATAATTTTTTGGAGTGATTAAAAAATAAGTACTTAAAGAAATGGAGAACCAGACACCCCTGTGTTGATGAAAATGCCGTCAACATTTCTCTTTCAAGCTTGACTTAATCTATTGCCTCACCACATCTAAATTTTTCACCTCAGTCTCTCAACTGACATCTCTAACACTTAACACCCTTATTCCCTAACTTTGTTGGTATAAGAATTCCCTGGCTTGTCTTGTAAGTTTTTATGTGACTAAAGGAAAAGGCACTCCTTCCCCTTTCTTCAACGGAGAAAATGAGTTCTAAAAAAAGGAAAAAAGTTCTTCCTAGTTCGAATTAAAAAACATATTTAATGCGCTTATTATAAAAATAAAATAAGCGGGTTACTTAATGAAATTTCACCTCGACTATATTTATCATTACAAAATTCCAATGTATGTTCATTCTTTAAGAGTCAAAATAATCCTGCCTCTCTCTCATCCCTCTTTATCATCATATAAGTCTAATGTATATTCATAATGGTGGGATGCCCATTGCACTTAATTCAAGACCCATAGACCACCAAGATGACCTTCTTCATCAAATGACATGAACAAAGGTAGTGGTATATGAATGATATATTGCACATATGAAATTTGTTCTAAAAATTTAGGCATGTGATGTAGCTAACTTTTTGGGACATGTATGTATTAGACATATGGCTGCAAATTGTTTCAAGATGATAATTATGTCAGCAACAAAATGGTTGTTTAGTTAGAGCGAAAATTTGATGCTAAATGGGAATGAAAATATTTATATTCGTCCATATTTTAGGCAGTTGTACACGAAAGTCAAGGATACTATATTTGAGGTCCATTTGTCATAAACTTGTACCAATGATATTATTTTAAAAGTGATGCTAAAAATAGACATTTCTTTTCATGTTAAGACAGGTCTTATATGTAGTGTTGGAGTGGCATCGAATCGCTTGCATGCAAAGGTTTTCTTTGACATTAACAAGTCCAATGGATAGTTCATCTTGCCAAGTGAGCAACTTTATATCACAAAATTTATGTTTTTATTACCCATAAGAAAGGAAAGGTCAGTGGAATTATAATGAACATTGGCATACACATCAATACTTGTTATGATTTCCTTCAAAAGCATGCAATGAACTGTAAATTTTTCTTGGAAGTTGGTTTACATATATTATCTCAGTCAAATGTTTGATCACAGTAACAATTAAATGAGTCAAGTCATGGAATAAATATATCCATTGATGCTTCCGAAGAATTTTTAGCTATTTCAAATGGAAGAGAGAAAGAATTTACAAGAAATGATCATGAGAATAGGTTTTTTGTCTTCGATGCCAAAAGCTCTAGCCATATCAACAGGCTAATGTTGTAAGAGAGTTGTTCAGACTTGTATGGATTGATATTTACCATAGATTCTTAGATACCTTTTAACAATATCCTAATGGAAAAACTAATGCTAGGGTATGTTAAGATTGTCAATAATCTCATTTCATGCACTACATAGAGAATCATATCTTCTCCATAGAAAGAGGGAGTTGAAATGTATATCCAGATGTGGAAGAATTTAGTTTTATCTCAATTAATTTTTTTATGACATTGTGATGTGGAGTAATACAATTTGACCTCTTTCTTTGTGATTGATCCTAAAATTTCTTCAACCTGACTCGACTTTTCCAAAATGAGTCATCTTTTCACTATTTTGGATGATGTCTTTTATATATACCTTTGGAATGATGGAAGAGGTGGGAAGATTCATGATTGAAATTAAGACATTGGATCCATCAGCAACAAGGTAGCTTCCAAGATGCATTAAATGAGTGGATGGGGTGTACTATTAAGTCATATTTCAGAATCCAACTTCACTCCACAAAGTTCTTTTGCAGTCGATGACCTTGGGGTTCACATATAGTAAAAGGATATAGAAGTATTCACTTTGTAACCTATACAACTCGTGATACCTTGAATGAAGTTGATGCCAAATTTATTTCAAATTATGTGTACCACACGTTACCTCCTAAAGTGTTTGGGGAGTTGTGTCTCCCTTTATATGTTTTCCTTTTGAGCATTTTCTTGATCACCTCTTTCAAAAAGTGCATTCAAATAAAAAAATATCAACAACCTTTATCCATGGTTATCATGATTAGATGGATGATGAAAGAGCTGTGGAGGTCCATAAGGTTATGATTGTTCATGTTGATATAATAAGAGTTCCTCAAGGAGGTCACTTTGTATTCCTGAGCAATGCATTAGAATTCCATTCGATAATGTTCTAATCTACTTGGAAATTTTTAACAAGAAGGATAAAAATGAAATTTTCCCTAAATATCTTAGAGGAATGTAGGAATGTTGCATAATACAAGCCTCCATGGCCCATATTTTAATAAAATGGAAATAGGTCATTTCAAGTCACAGGGATTTCTGGATGAGAAATTCACTTGGCTTCAACATCTACAAGATGAAATAAATCCATATTTCTTGCATGGAGTCATTTCCTTGTACTTAGATGCATTTAATAAATACGTGGAGATTCAGTGAAAGGAGAGCAAATATTAAAATATAAGAGGTTCCATAGAGTAGAGATTGAGAAAATCAAAATTATTACCAAAGTAGTTTGACAAATGCAACCATTCAGCACTCGTCTAACTGTCGATCTAATTTCTCAAGAATGATCCAAGATATTCATAATATATATAAAGGGAGGAATCTAACCTAGCCTAAAGGATTCCCGATATCTAACACCAAGATGCCGCCAAAAGTTTGTGAGGGGCTTTATCCATAGTTACCAAGTTAGAATTTGAATTCAGACTCGAATTCAATATGATACGATAAAAATTCAGATAAAGTTCGATAATATACATCTAAAAAATTTAGATATATATAATTTCCTTCCTATAACAACGATGCCTTCTACTTATTAAAAAGCACTAGTAAATATCTCTACTTTTTAAAACTTAAAACTTAAATGAAAATCCCTCCATAATTTAAAAAAATAAAATAAAAATAATTTTTATAATTCAAACTATATAAAAAATAAATATTCTAAACTTATTTATTTGGGTTCCTCTATGATATAAACATATTTAAAAAATCTATTCTTCTCTCTATAATTTATTCTGTAACAACCTAGAAAGAATATAACACAACCCAACATTCTCCCACTTTTTGTTTTCTTTCCACAAGGGGCCACAGGAGAGCTTAGTCATTTATCCAGCCCTGCAATGCCCATTGTTCCTCTACACCAAGAGAACTTATCAGAGCTCACATATTTTGTCAATGCATCTGCAGTATTCTTCAAAGTGTCCACCTTTACCAACAACACCTTTTTGTCTTCTATCATATCCCTCAAAAAGTGATACTGAACATTGATGTGCTTTGCCTTTGAATGGTAAGCAGGGTTCTTTGCCAATAAAATTGCAATTTGGCTGTCATAGTATATCCTTATAGCTCCCTTTACTAACCCCATACTCGAACACAATCTTTGCAACCAAACTGCTTTGTTGCTTGCATGAGTAGATTGCATGTATTTTGCCTCTATAGTTAATAGTGCCACTACAGATTGTTTCTTACTCAACCAACTGATTGCACCTCCAAATAGGTTAAACACATACCCACTTGTAGATTTCCTCTGGTCCAAATCTCCAGCCCAGTCTGCATAAACAAAGCCACGAATATCCAACACTTTGTCTAATCCTGGTCTTCTTTGGTAGCACAAACCATAATCACCAGTGCCATGAAAATACCTGAAAACCCACTTCACTGCTATTCATTGCTCCTTCCTTGGTTTTGACATAAATCTGCTCAATACTCCCACTACATGTGCAATGTATGGTCTAGTACAGACCATTGCATACATCAAACTACCAACTGCACTTTCATATGGAACACGGGACATGTCCTCTTCCTCTTGTTGTGTCTTGGGACACTGTTCAGCAAATAACTTTACACCTACAGGAATACGAACCTTCACCAGTTTACTATCTTGCATATTAAACCTCTGCAATATTGTCTCGACATACTTCCTCTGGTTTAACCAGATCTTCCTCTTTGCTGATCCTTTTTAATTTCCATGCCCAAAATATAGTTTGCAACACCAAGAACTTTCATGTCGAATTTGGAGGACAATTTGGTCTTCAAATCCTGGATAATTTCTTTTTCATTTCCAACCAACAACATATCATCCAAATACAAGACCAGATAGATAACACAGTCACCAATTAATTTAAAATACACACATTGATCTACTTTGCTTCTGGTGAAGCCAAGTCCCCATATAAATGTATCAAATTTCTGATACCACATCCTTGGTGACTGTTTTAACCCATATAGATATTTCTTTAACTTGCATACTAGTTCTTTCTTACCCTTCACTGCAAAGCCTTCAGGTTGCTTCATGTAGATCTCCTCTTCTAGATCCCCATGAAGAAATGTTATCTTCACATCCATCTATTCTACCTCGAAATCAAAAGCAACAACAACAGATAGAAGTAATCTAATAGAAGCTACCTCAGTAACAAGAGAAAAAATATCACCAAACTCAATTCTCGACACCTGGGAGTAAAGTTTTTGCTACCAACATAGCTTTGTATTTCTCCACCTTTCCTTCTACATTTGTCTTCTTCTTGAACACCCATTTGCTTCCAATGGGTTTCCTTCCAGCCAGAAACTCCACTAGATCCCATGCCTCATTTTTGTGCAAAGATGCCATTTCATCAACCATGGCCTCTTTCCAGAGTTTACCATCCTCTGAATCTACTACTTCCTTCACAGTTCTGGGATCATCATCAATAATAGATAAAGCAAAATTTGAACAGAAAGTAGATGGACTATACCTTTCTGGCTGCTTTCTTTCTCGAACTAATCTTCTCACACTCGAAGTTTGTGGCTCTTCATCTTCTAATTCCTTCTATGTTTTAGAGTCTGATTCTTCCTCTTTAAGGTCAAAATCTATCTTCTCAAGTTCCTTTGGTTCGACTTCATGTTTGATAACATCTTTCACCTCTCTGAACACCACATCTCGGCTGTACACAACCTTCCTTGTTACTGGGCTCCAAAGCTTATAACCATTTAAACAATCCTTATACCCAATAAAGATGCACTTTTCAGATTTACTATCCAACTTGGTTCTTTTCTCCTTTGGAACATGTACATATGTGTCATATCCAAATACCCTCAGTTGTGAAGGAGAGGGTTTCCTACCACTCCACATCTCTTGTGGAGTCTTATCATCCAACGCTAATGAAGGTGATGTATTGACCAGGTGACATGCTTTCTCCACTACCTCTACCCAGAATTCCTATCCTAACTCGGTGCCATTGAGCATGCTTCTTTCCCTTTCCATTTGTTCATTCTTTCTGCAACTCCTTTTTTCTTAGGTGTGTATGGAGTATTCTCCTACCGTGTTATACCACACTTCTTATAGAATTCTTCAAATTCCTTACTACAAAACTCTCCACCATTATCTTTCCTCAACACCTTTATCTTCTTCTCTATCTAGTTTTCCACTAGAGCCTCAAATTCATTAAACTTGTCAAAGGCTTCATATTTCTTCTTAAGGAAATATATCCATGTATTCCTTGAGAAGTCATCTATAAATGATACATAGTACATGACTTACCTAGTGATGGAGCCTTCACAGGTCCAAACACATCATTGTGCACAAGCTCTAATATTTTTTTCGCCCTCTTACCACCAGAGGGGAAACTCACTAATTCTGCTTCCCGTATACACAATTTTTACATAAATCAAAATCCAGAGGGCTATTACTCATACCTTATACCACACGTTTACCATGAAGTATTCAAAATCCATTCTCTCCAATATTTCCAAGCCTTTGATGCCACAACATGGTCTTCTCTCCAGAGACCACTAGATTTTTTGCTCCACTTTTAGGAACCACAAAACTGTTGCACCCATCAACAATAATGCTACCTTTCAGCTTCTATGTATTTCCAATCCAAACTCCCCTCATCAATACCAGTGCTCCCTGAACCATCTTGCAGGTATCCTTCTCGAAAACTATTTTTACACCTGCATCATCCAGATTGCTTACAAAAATTAGATTTTTGGCCAATGCAGGAGTATGCAGAACACCCAAAAGTGTTCTAACCCTTCCACCTTGCAAATTCAACTTTACTTTTTTGCGACCAACAATTCTAGCCTTCCTATCATCCCCTAAGAAGACATCACCACCATCGTATTTCTCATGCTCGTTAAACTGCTCTCTATGGGGAGCGAAGTGAAAAGATGCACCTAAGTCAATCAACCATACCTCATTATCTACATGTGTACTTGAAGAAGCCAAGTACACATCCCCACCTTCATCTGAGGTGGTTTTCGCCTCTGCAAAAGGAGAAACATCACATCCATTTCCTTTGTGAGGAGCCTTAGATTTGCAGTCCCTTTTGTAGTGCCCTTCCTTTCTGCATTTCTAGTACACTACCTTTACATGTTTTCCGGGAGATTTAGATCTCCCTCTAGATTTAGGTCTTCCACTCAATGACTTATTTTTTATTCTATTCTGGAACCATCCTCATATAGACAAGGCATCAAAATTTTGGCTCTCCATATTTTTCCATCTCATCTCCTCCGTCAGAAAGGATGAGACTATTTCATCAAACTACAAGGCAGTTGCATTGCTACATATTGCAATAACTAGACTATCCCATGAATCTGGTAGAGAACACAACAAATTAATGCACTTATCTTCATCTGAAATTTTAATATCAATGGACAATAATTGACTTACCACAGTATTAAATTCATTTAGATGCTCTGTCACCAAGTCTCCATCCTTCATCCTCGGGTTATACAACTTTTTCCATAGGAATAGTTTATTCACTAGAGACTTAGATTGGTACAAAGTCCCTAACTTGTCCCATAAAGCCTTCATCGTAGCTTCTGCTGATACATTGAGCAATACTAAATCTGAGACACACAATCGTATTGTGCTCTTTTCTTTCCAATCCAGCTTCCTCCATTCTTCATCGGACACCATCATTGGTTTAGTATTTGGATCTACCGCAATCCACTGATATTTATCCACCAACAGGTCCTCCATCTTGAGTTTCCACAACTCAAAACTCTGACCCTTAAATTTATCGATCTCTATATTTCCACTGCTCGCCATCTTTGTTAGTAAATTTACTGCATAACATAAATAATTATGGAGAATTACTGAGTGGAATAAATATAAAAATAACCAGCAACAACCATAAACACATAAACACACATGTTTATCCGGGAAAACCCCAAATCTGGGGAAAAACCCAACCATAATGAAATTTCATTATCCTTGGCCAAAACTCTGGCAATCTGGCTTAGTGAGCCTTCACCACTCACCTCCAGACCTTGCATTACAATGAATTCATTCCAGCCTTTTATAAGCTCCATTACATATAATACCACGGGCATAATACTATGGGTGCACAATACCATGTGCCCCAAAACCATCACTATTTAACCTAGTCAACTTTGAATCTATCCTGAGTTAAGTTTATCTAACGATTCCCCCCTTAAACTTTACTTGGCGTTCCTTGACTAACTCCAGCCAAACTTGCTAAGTGAGACAATCTCGCTCACTCTAGCTCTTACCCCCCATAAATTTTTTACCCGACGTATTGTTAACCCGACATCCCCTCTATCACCTAGGTCTAACCCAGACTTTACTGGTGATCACCGAGGGGTACACATGCCTTACTAGGCCTTAGAGTAGTATGCCCATTTACATGCAATAATTTTGACTTCATTAATTTTTTTGTTTACTGCTGCTGCGATTTTGATTCATCCTCTCTCAATTAGATGTGCTCAAAAACTTCCATCAAACTGCTCCAACTACGAGCCCATCAAGAACCTTGTAGATTCCAGCACCGATGGCCTCACGTAGCAGAAAATGAACAATTTTCGAAGCCACATGAACGATTTTCTTCTGTCGACCTTATTTAAATAGCTGTATGAATCCCAAACAATTCATCAACATGTTCCAAACCAGTAAATATTGCAAATGCACTACGATCCCTGGCAGTTATGGCACTATCTTCCGCACATTCTCCTCAAGGTTCTTCCGCCTACAATTGTTCCACCATTATTTTTAGACACAGATCTGTAAAAAGGCTGCATTGATCTCATCAGGCACTATAAACCCCTGGCATCAAAGAATTCATTTGAAGCCAATATCTAGCTTTGATACCAGTTGTTAATAAATTTACTGCATAATATAAATAATTACGGAGAATTACTGAGAGGAATAAATATAAAAATAACCAACAACAACCATAAACGCATAAACACACATGTTTATCCGGGAAAAACCCAACCGTCATGAAATTTCATTATCCTTGGCCGAAACTCTGGCCAATCTGGCCAAGTGAGCCTTCACTGCTTAGCTCCAGGCCTTGCATTACAATGAAGTCATTCCAGCCTTTTATAAGCTCCATTACATATAATACCACGGGAAAAATACTATGGGTGCACAATACCATGTGCCCCAAAACCATCACTATTTAACCTGGTCAACTTTGACTCTATCCTGAGTCAAGTTTGGGCTACGTCCACTCCGAACAGCCAGTCCTTCCTTTCTATTATCCAGCAAAATGAAGAGACACAACCTATAGCAGATCCATTGTAATATCCTCTATTTTCTCTCACAGTCTCACCTCTCTATTTCTCGCTCACAGAATACACATCTATTACACAGCCTCAAATACAATGCCCTCATACAAAGAGAGGGGTTGCCTTCTAGGGAAAGAAAACCTAAACTAAACATAAGTTCTACCGTCAGATCATCCGCATAATGAATGACCCAGATTGACTAGAAATTACTATATTTTTACAAGGCAATTTTACATCTATTTTTAGCTTCAGGGGCGCTGTCCCCCCCGCAACCCCCCCCTCCCCCCACATGGAGGGGTGTACAAACTTCCTGGGGTATACATCCGGCTAAAACAAAGAACTTTGAACAATCATGCTCCACACACAACAATCTTCTTTCACCACTAAAATTGATCCCGCAGATCTCTCACTGAACAAGGTCTACCACAAGCCCGAGCGAAACCCCTCAACAACAAAGGTGTCCCCTCGAAGCCAAAATAACTCCGATACCAAATGTAGGTTTTAACCCCATATAGAAATTACTTGCATACGAATTCCAAAACAAAGAAAATAAACAATGTGAGAGCATCACACATAAAACACATATACATAGAGATTTTCCCGTAGATCCCAAAACCGAGACTACCAAATTGATTTTTCATTGTATTCCTTTCAATGTCACAATACATATTTATACATGATGAAGCATCCAATACCATGGACCAAAAACCATTGCGTCCAAAACCATGTGCGAAAACCATGCACAAAATCATAGGTAGGTTTGCCAAACCTAATATAGGGTCTAAAAAAAAAATGTATGGGGCATTGTCCTTAACCCTATAGAGGGGGGCTTACCTGCCCCCCCCCCCCCCCCCCCCCCTTGCAACGAAGGGGGGGCTCTGCCTCACCTCTAACCCACCAATTAACTATGTGGGCTAGTCGTGGAAAGAATATAACACCACCCAATAGTAAAGTAGGTAATGACAAAATCATTTTGTCACAAGAAAGACTTTCCAGGGCATAGGAGAAACAAGTAGAGGTAAATGTAGTCATCATTCAATGCTTGTCAAGCTTATAGAGACAAAGAACACTTAGGATCAGTCATGGACATGAGGAAAGGACTGATGGAGCATATGGTAGTAAGTCTCATGGTGGGTACATGTCAGATAGAGATATCATGGTTAGAGATGGTAGGTTCTTAGATAAACCTGATAGATGAGGTAATCGACATCAGCTTTACTATATTTCTAGTTCAGATAGGTACCATGGTCATCATCACTATCATCCTTACAGGAGGAGTGATGGGATATTTTTTGGATGAGTTCCAAAAAGAAAATACACCTACATTTGATGGATAAATGAAGAAGTCAAAAGATGCAGAAGTGTGGTTTCTTGGGATGAATAAGTTCTTTAGATTACATGATTCCTTAGAGAACATGAAGGCCAAAATAGCTACTTTCAGCATTAAAGGTAACTAAGACATTTGGTGGGAAGATGTAAAGAATGTTAGAGGTATTCATGAAGAGGAGTTGGCTTGGAGTGAGTTTGAGAGATTTTCCAGGAATAAGTATCTATCTAAGAGATACTATGATGATATGAAAAAATAATTCTATGAGCTGAAGATGGGATCAATGATCGATGAGGAGTACACTAGTAGATTCTTGGAGTTGTTGAGGTATGTTCCTTACCTGAAGGAGGAGAAAGCAAAGATTCATATATTCATCAGTGGGTTTCTTGTAGCATTCAAATATAGGATTGAGTTTGATGAGCCTAGATCATTGGAGTAATCCATCAGAAAGCTAAAACATTGTTATGAGAAATTTAAGCACAAATCTGAAACTAAGCAGGATTGGAAAAGTAATGAGAGGAATAAAGGAAAATGGGATAAGAAGTGAACAATGCATGGGGACATAGGTAACAATGAGAATGCAACACCGCGAAAAAAGTTCAATTCATATGACAAAGGGAAGGTATTTTAGTTTGAGGAGAAGAACAAGGGTGATGGCAGGAAGCCTTTATAGTGTTGGACTTGTGGCAAAGATCATTACAGGAGCGATTGTCCACATCATTAGGGTTCTAGACCGTAGATTTGCAATGCTCAAAAGGCATGGACAATGGGGGATGTTGGACAAAATATTCCTTATATTTATGCAACATTAGATAACGCACAGGTAGATCACCAGGAATCTATTATCAAGATAGATGGTAAGATTCGTGATCAAGTTGTTTCCATTTTGGTTGACTCTGGATTTAATTATAGTTATGTTAATCCTAACCTGGTGGATAAGTGTGGTTTGAATAAATAATTACATACAAATTCTTGGTTAGTGTAGTTGGCTACAAGTACGAAGAAGAGATCTCATCACTGGGTACGAGCTTGTGCATTTGAGTTGAATGGTATGCCTACATCAGTGCATTTGAATGTGCTTCTATTGGGACCATAAATTATGTTTTTAGGTATGGATTGGTTGTATCTTCATAGGACCAAGGTGGATTTTTATGACAAGGATATTGAGTGCATTGATTACAATGGATAATAAAGGATCTTGTAGGGTAAGAAGAAGGAAACATCAATTAGAATGGTGAAAAATATGTAGGAAAAGTGCAATCACAAGAAAGGGTGAGTGTTATTTGAAGTACATATTTCTAGTGATAAAGTTAAGGATATTGAGGATGTAGAAGTCTTGAACATGTACCTATTTCTACATTGTTTCACGATGTATTTCCTACATAGATTCCAAAGTTACCGCCTCATAGGGAAGTGAAATTTTCTATTGAGTTAGTACTAGGGGCAGTACCAGCACCAAAGGCTCCATAAATGATGGGCACACCAAATCTAGTGGAATTGAAGTTGCAATTGAAAGAAATGATTGACAAGGGATACATTAGGCCAAGTGTGTCGCCTTGGGGTGCACTAGAGTTGTTTGTGAAGAAGAAAGATGGTAGTCTCAAGTTATGCATTGAATACATGAATTTTGCCAAGGTAATCATCAAGAATAGGTGTTTTTTTGTCTAGGATTGATGATTTGAAGGGAGCGGTGGCATTCTCAAAGATTAATCTGAGATCAAGATACAAGCAGGTACACATTAAAGAAGAGGACATCTACAAGACAACTTTGTTGACCAAGTATGGGCATTATGAGTTTGTTTTAGTTCCTTTCGGTTTGACTAATGCTCTAACTACTTTTATGTGGTTGATGAATAATGTATTGTATCCTTATCTGGACAAGTTTGTTATTGTGTTCATTGATGATATATTGATATATTCTAAGAATTAGGAACAACATGTTGAAAATTTAGCAGCAGTGTTGATATTTCTCAAGGAATGTCAGTTGTATGCCATGCTTAGTAAACGTAGTTTGTTTCAGACATAGGTACATTAATTGGGGCATGCAGTTTCCAAGGAAGGCATAGCAGTGGATCCAGAAAAGAGAAAAGATACCATGGAATGGGATCTCCTAGGAATGTGGATGAGGTAAGGTCATTTATGGGTTTAGCAAGTTATTACAAGAGGTTCATCAGGAACTTCTCATAGATTTTTTATCCTATTACATCATTGCAAAGGAAAGGTAAGAAATTTGAATGGACATATGAATGTGCAACTAGTTTTAAGAAGTTGAAACAATTGTTGACAAATGCTCCAGTTCTAAAGATTAGAGATCCAGATAAGGAGTTCGTGGTATATATAAATGCCTACAAGAGAGGAATTGGTGGAGTCTTGATGTGATAGGGACATGTGGTATGTTATGAATCAAGGCAAATAAATGAGCATGAGAAAAATTAAGTTACACATGATCTTGAGTTGGCAATGATCATCCATGCATTAAAGATGTGTAGGCACTATCTTCTTGGAAGGAGGTTTGTATTGATGAGTGATCACATTGGACTGAAATACTTATTTAACCAATCCAATTTGAATGCTAGGAAATCTAGATGGTTGGTCACAATCAGTTAGTTCAACTTTGATATCGAGTACATTAAAGGGAAAGAGAAGAGGGTGGTAGATGCTCTTAGAAGAAGAGGGAATATGAATCATATAACAGTGATGAATTCATATGGGACGGATTTACAGATCAAAGATTAAAGATAGGTCAGTAGGATGACAGGTATACAAAGCTTAGGCATAGGATACAACACGATAGAGGTGATCAAGATGTGGACTATCATCTCATAGTGGATGGTTTGGTGAGATTTAGGGCCACGATCTTTGTTCCAGACAATAGTGAGCTCAAGAAGCTTATCTTGAGGGAATTTCATGCTAAGCCATATTTAGGTCACCTAGGATATAAGACATTGATAATGGTGAAGAAGTTATATTGTTGGCCAAATTTGAAGAAGAAAGTGATAGAATTTGTGGCTAGGTGCTTGGATTGTCAACAGGTAAAAGCAGGGTTGCAAGCATCTAGGTGGTCTACTACAAATGATTCTAATTCCAGTGGAAATGGGAGGGCATTTCCATGGATTTCATTACAATTTTTTCAAAGACATCTAGACATCATCATTCTATCATGGTTTTGGTGGACAAATTGAAAAAGGTAGTGCACTTAATTCTAGTGAAGTACACTTATTCAGCTAATGATTTAGCACAATTCTTCATGAGAGATGTAGTAAGATTACATGTTGTTCCAAAGAATATTGTATTAGACAAGGATTCTAAGTTCGCTTCCAAGTTTTGGAAAGAGTTATTTACAAGATTGGGTACAAAGTTGGCCTTCAACACAACTTATCATCTACAAATAGATGGATAGGCAGAGGGGGTCAATAGAATTCTGGAGGACATGTTGAGGATGTATGCGAGGCATCAACAATGGAAGTGGGAAGAGTATTGAGTTTTCTTAAAACAATGGATATTAGGAATCCCCAAGGATGAGTCTATTTGAGGCACTCTATGGGAGGATTTGTAATACTCCCATCAATTACAATGATCCAGTGAAAACGAGGTTGATTAGATAGAAAATTTTGGCAAAGCTAGAATAAGAAATGTAGGTAATCAAGAAGAATCTAAAGGCATCACAGGACAAGAAGAAAATTTATGCAGTTCAACATAGGTTGTTTATGGAGTTTCAGGTTAGGGAACATCTGTAATTGTGAATCAAGCCCAAGAAGATGTCCATGAGCATTGGGTCATATGTGAAGTTGGCACCTTAGTATTGTAGGCCTTTCGAGATCCTTGAGTGGATTGGACCAGTGGCATATCGAATTGCACTACTTCGAACAGAGAAATTCCTTGATTTTTTCCATGTTTCATTGCATAAAATATATGTGAAATATGTTGATCATGTTATTGATTGGTTTTTATTGTAGGTGGAGCCACAAGGATAATTCGAGCTAGAACCTCAGTGAATTTTGTAGAGAAAGATGCTTATGCTACAGAATCAAGTAATCAAGCATCTTAAAGTGAACTGGAAGCAATTTGGGCCCGATGAAACTACATGGGATCAATAGCTACAACGTGTTTTATGTCGATGTACCGAATTTTATGTATGATTTCCTTTCTAGTTTTGGCATGTGTGGCACATGCATGTGGTTTCTTGGTCATGATTTGTCATTGGCGTTGAATATTTCCTGAATTGATAGTGGTTTTTCCTAGCCTTGCCATTTCCTAGATAGCCACGGTGTTGTGGGTTTTACCTTTTATTTTCTGGTTGGTGCTCATGTTCCTTATGGTTGTGGGTTGATTTATTAGTTCTTGGAGCCTTCCTTGGACAAACGCTCAAGAAGCCCTATAGTATTTTGGGTTAAGTTACTAGTCTTGGAAGCCTTGGTTGGACAAATTCTCTAGAGCCCTTGGTGGGTTGAGTTACTAGTCTTGAAAGCCTTGGTTGGACAAACCCTCTGGAACCTGAAAGTGGTTGGGGGATGAGTTACTAGTCCTATAAATCGGGTTGGAACAAACGCTCTAGATCCCTGGACAACTTGGATAGAGACTGATTTGGCAATGGTTAGTTATGCCCGATTGTGAGGTGGAATCGCTGGTTGAGGGTTGAGGTGCTTTGGCCTTTGGAAGCCCTGGTTTGGTTTTGATTAGTTATTCGATTGGATCCCACATTCATGTTTGGAATATGGAATAGGGGTGATTGGATGAAAGAGAGATTTGGTTCATCCCAATCTATGGTTAGGTGGTATGTGGAAGTCGCTTACTTGGTTGGATTTTTATATGTTAATAATAGCTCTTTTACTCTTGTGGTCTATGTGTAAATGTACTTGTTATTATATGGCTTTCATGGTTGTTCTATAATTGTTATTATTCTAGTTATATCCTAGTTATAATCATGGTTTTATAACAGACTTAGATATGGCTCTCATCATGTTTTGATTAGTAAATGAAGTGGTATTGAATCTATGCCTTAATAGGTTATAATGCAGCGAATGTGAGAGGGAATCAAACCTTCTTGAATATTCTTAAATAAGTATGAGGTACCTATGATTAGATGTGTTTTTATGCCCTATACATTACATGTTCATAAATTTTTTGACAAAATTCCTATCATTGTTAGGATTACTCAAGTTAGGTTGTTGTTCAAGTTTTGGATTAGAGGCATTTCTTCTTTTTATTTATCATTTCTGAGAATTTCATCAAGTTCTAGGAAAAGGGCTAAGTTCGAGCCCTGGAAAAGTGGTTCAAAACTTAGGGTTGCTTGGACAAAAGTGATTGAAAGCAACTGCATTTGCATGAAGGCCTTGTTTTTGGGAGCGACTGGAGGGTTTTAGTCACATAGATGACTTATCATAGGAGAGAGTGGAGGTATAGTTTAGTCCGAAGGAAAGTTAACTCAAGGGTTGGGCACCTGGAGTGGTTGGTTAGTCTCTGGGGTTCCTGTAGCTCTTGAGGAAGGTTAGTTTGGTTTTGGTTTGTCGATTCTACTTCCTTAACTATAATTAAGGAGTTGAATCATATCATAGTAACTATGTGTCACATGTTTACCCCAGTGGACCAATCACTTCATGGTTCAAACTCAAATTATTTATTTTCTAGTTTTCTTAGCTTTCTACATCCTGCAAGGAAATACTAAAATTGAAAAATAGAAAATTTACCTTATTCACAATTAGTTTCCATTTCCCACACACAAGCCAAGGGCCATGCATGGAAATTAACAAATACATGCGAATAAAATATGCATTGAATTTTTTGTCATCTGCCAAAAATTAATAAACTATGAACTAAATGTACTCTTCCCACATTTTATTGATATGTGAACTAAATCTCTGTATTGAAATTCAAATTAGCATATTCATCCCCGAACCAAATGAAACACCCAAATTATCGATTTTTTTTTGTCAAATTGAGTGAATTTGGTAACTATCGTGTTAGCAAGTTTATCGAGATTTTTTCTTTGTTTCTTGAATAATTTTATTGCATATATCTATACAATTTGTAATGATGATTGCTAGTTTATAAGATTCTCATAGGCACGTCCAAAAAGGTGAAGGCATATTTCCACTAATCAGTGACAGTGTGAAGGTATTGCTTAGTTTTAGTTTTATCCTGTGGTAGGACGTGATCAACTTTGTACCATCGAGTCGTTCAAATTTGACTATGACTTTCCTTCTCTTATAGATGTGTATACCATCTCCTACAAAGTCTTCTTTATGGATTTCTTTGAGGAAATAAGAATTTTTTCACTGGCTGATCTAAAACCTTATTTATGTTTTACACAACGCCTTAACCTTTTCTCTAATTTGTGTTGCTCATATTTGAATTCTTATTTGTGTATACTTGTTTCCTTTTCTCAGGTACAGTTTTAGGTTCAGTTACTGTGCACATGTTATATTTTTCACTTTTTATGTAATATAACCATATTTGATGTCTTTTAATCTTTCTCCCTCTGCACAACTCATTATAATTCAATCTAACATTCATTTTTTCATTATGTTGTTTGTTTTTGTTTTTTTAATTGCTTTGTTTATTATAATGGAATTTTGCATTATAAAGTATGCTAACACTTCTTATTATTTTTGCAATAATAAAAATACTAGCATTTGCAACTCATGTTGCAAAGGAAACGCCGTAAGGCGTAGAGTGTGGAAGATAGGGACATGTGAATGGGCATTGTTGAAAGAAAGGGTGGATGATAAAGAGTTGCAATTGAGATTGTTAGTTATGTGTATGCTAAATATAGATATGTTATAAATAATAGTGTGTAGAAGAATAGTGACATGTGAATGGACATTGTTGAATGCAAGGGTGGAAGATATTGAGTTACACTTGAAACTATTAGTTCTGTGTGTTTTAATATGGATAAGTAACAGTAGTGTGTGGAAGAATAGCAACATGTGAATGGACATTCTTGAAAGCAAGGGTGGATGATAATGAGTTAAT
The DNA here is from genome assembly GCA_000404065.3 of Pinus taeda. Taxonomy (NCBI): domain Eukaryota; kingdom Viridiplantae; phylum Streptophyta; class Pinopsida; order Pinales; family Pinaceae; genus Pinus; species Pinus taeda. The sequence continues at coordinate 17,484 of APFE030683301.1, read as the reverse complement.
AGTTAATGTCATATAGAGGTTATCCATTATTCATGTAGCAATTGTTGTTTATGTGAACATATTTTTGTACATTATTTTAAGTTTTTTTTTTTGTATTTGGAGATTTTGTTTTTCTATATGTTACATATTTAAGAATGAATTGTTACTTTTAAAGAGGGCACACAAGGTTGCTAGCTATCACAAACCACCATGAGAGTAAAAATTAAATGTCTTTTTCCTACTACATGGTTCTGTCAACTAGGTGTTTTGAAAAATACAAGTGAAAGCCATCAAACTCCTTGCTGAAATCAAACTCTTGGTGAAATTTTTCGTAAATATAGGGATGCACAAATTCCTTAACTTGCCAGAACTCTATTAAAATGACATTTTTCACTACTAACTTCATATGAGATGTCATGAACTTTGGTATTCTTCTTATACAATGCCAAGATTTCAAATCATGATTCATATGTAGATAATCTACCTTAAATTTAAAAATGAATGCATATTTAAAACATGGTAAATGCTTAGAATTTTCATTATATAGTGAATATCATTACATTGTGATATGAAATAAGGCAACATTTTTCATCCCTATGGTGGAAAATAAGCTCGAGGGAAGCAACTAAGAGCCATGGGCTGTTTTATGATTGAGAATGTTGTTGTAATCAATGCTTGACTGGCTACAATAGCTGCTAAAGTGGCAACAATGAACATTGACCAATACACAGGTTGTGGTATTGTTTTGTAAAATGTAGAGCCTATGTCCCCTGGGTTTTTTAATCAAATAAGCCACTTGTCTCGTATATGTGACAAGCAGAGATGGGTAAACCAACACACAGAAAGCAAGTTGCAACAAGCAACCCAAATTTCTCATTATGGTACTAAAACTTGAGGATGAAGCATGCAGGTATGATGAAATACTAATAATTTTGTCCTTGACATATAGCTTGGACCTGGATTGAGTTCTTGTTGAAATGGCCCAAGTCTACAAACATGGCCTCGACACTTGGATCCAGTTAGAACAAAGCACTGATGTTAATGTTTCTATTTGTATAGCTTTAACATAAATAATTGGATTGAGTTACGAATTTTGTTTGAGAAAATCATTGGTATGGATTTATCAATTGAGTTAGAAAACAGTTCCAAGTATACTATATGATAAAATTAGACACATATCATCATGCGAATAATCAATACCTGTTATACATAAGACTACACCTCCAAGCATCACCCATCCTTACTAGTGATATTCATGAAAGTAATAGTATATATAATATGGGTTGAATGCCTTGAATGCTCCAAGATAATATTTCACAATATTATATTGTCCTATCATGATGTACTTTTCTGAAACCAAAGAGACCTCAAAAGGCTTAGTTGCATGGAAGCAACTTGGAAGGGGGGAAAGAGACTCACAGGTTTACCATAGGTGCAGTTCAAACCAAAGGGTCAAAGTTTGCAGCTGCACATAGCAATGCTAGAGTCCACATGCCAACACATTCCAAGTCAATCTTTCTCAAAAATCTACCGAATTATAACACGATCTTTCAACTCCTTCACAGGAAGAGGATCAACAGATGAAAGATGTGAGCACCCCAAAGAAAACCTGTTTCTTTTTGGGTATTACATCCAAAATGGGGGATAGATTTCAAGCTGAGAGTCGAAAATCAGCAATGTATATCAAAGAATTCCATGACCACTTTCCATTCATCTATACTTTTATGCTCTTGGGAGAGTAGTTTCCATTGTGTGTTATTTAAAGAATATATCTTATAATTATTTTTTACTAGGAAAAGCGCTTGAAGGAATTTGTTACCATATTAATTCATTTCATCCTCCTTCACCGCAAGAAATAAGAATGGAATGATAGTTCTTAGTTTTCCCATCAGATTGAGGATGATAAGATGAGCTATGAGATAATTGAGTACCGAGACAAGAAATTAGTTTTGTCCAAAAATTTCCAGTGAAAATGGGATGTATGTCACTTACAATAATCTTCAGGTTTCCATGTAGCTTTTGAATTGTTTCCATAAATGCAATAGAAACTGTACTGGCTTTAAATGGATGTGATAATGCACAAAAGTGTGCATACTTGGTAAGTTTTTCAACTACCACCATGATGACACTCTTTCCCTCAGACTTGGGTAAACCTGTGATAAAATCCTTTGAAACCTCCTCCCAATGTTGGCTTGGAATGGATAAAGGTTGTAATAGACTCGAGGTCTTAATTGTTTCAACTTTATTTTGTTGGCAAACCAAACATTCCGCCACAAACTTTTGAATATCCAAGTTAAGGCCATCCCAAAAAAATTCCTTCTAAACCCTCTAGTAAGTTTTTAAAAATCCTGAGCGCCCTCCTAAGGGAGAAGTGTGCAATTCCATAAGAATCTTTTGTTTGAGTTGGGAATTCTTACAGAGGTATAAGCGATATTTGTTGTAACTTTCGAATAAGTGCCCACACTTCTTCATAATTCTTCCATTCCCCCCTTGCTTCGTCTATCCAATCTAGTTGGCTAATAGAAATGGCGCACAACAATGCTTCCAAATCCTCATCCTTTCTTGAGAGTGCATCTGCCACCACATTTTGCTTCCCTTTTTTATAGATGATTTCAAGGTCATAACCCAACTTTTTGTGGCCCACTTTTGTTGCTCTTTAAAGGATAATATTTTTTCTAAAAAGTATTTAAGGCTATCATGATCCATTTTTTACCTTGAAGTGTCTTCCCATTAGGTAGGGTCGCCATTTCTTAAGTGCATGTAGTATTGCCAACATTTCCTTCTCATAAATAGTTTTGTGTAAAAACTTTCCCTTGATTAAACGACTTCCAAAAGCAATGGGTCTTTCATCTTGCATTAAAACAACACTAATTCCATTTCCTGAAGCATCACATTCCACAATAAAGGTTTTTGTGAAGTCCGATGTAGCTAAGACCAATGCTTGGCATATTGCCTCTTTAAGATGTTTGAAGGCCTTTGTTGCTTCTAGAGTCCATGAAAATGCATCTTTCTTCAATAATGTTGTTAGAGGTGCTGTTATTCTCCCATAATTCTTAACAAACTTGTGATAACACCCTGTCAACCCGTGAAATCCTCACAGATGCTTTATGGATGTGGGGATTTTCCATTCCTTAATAGCTTTAATTTTGCTAGGGTCTCCCGTAACTCCTTCATGAGATACAATATGACCCAGATATTCCACCTCTTGTACTCCAAAGAAACATTTGGATGTTTTTTCATATAATTGTTTCTCCTCCAATAGTTGTAGCACCCTGTCAACATGGTCAACATGGTCAACATGATCCTTCCAAGACTTGCTGTAGATTAATATATCATCAAAAAATACTAACACAAATTTTCTAAGGGTTTGAAAATGGAATTCATCAAACCTTGAAATGTAAAAGGTGCATTGGTAAGGCCAAAGTGCATGACCAAAAATTCATAATGGCCCTCATGAGTTCTAAATGTTGTTTTTGGAATGTCTTCAGTCTTCATTCTAATTTGATGATATCTTGAACGAAGATCCAACTTGGTGAAGTAAATTGATCCATGCAATTCATCCCGTAATTCATTAATGAGAGGAATGGGAAACTTATCCTATAATCCGGACACATGTGCCATGATCCATCCTTCTTGTGTACCCATGCTACTGGAGCAAAGAAAGAACTTTGACTAGGTTGAATTATACCAGCCTCTAGCATTGCTGCAACCATACGTTCAATTTCACTCTTTTGGGCATAGGGATATCTGTACGGACTGATGTTTTGGAGGAACACTTCCTAGAATCAGATGAATAGCATAATCATGATCACAAATAGATGGGAGACCTTTGGGAGTCTCAAATACATTGGGATGATTGACCAATACTTTTTGGAGATCTAGAGAAATAGATGATTTCGATGTGGAAACATATAGCGAACATAATTGTGCAATTACACCTCTTTGTTCCTTTTTTAGAAGCCTTGTCATACCATTAGAGCTGATTATCTTTCTCGGTTTCCCTGTAATACCCCTTAATTCAACTTCCTTTCTTTCTACAGAAAATTTCATAAAAAGTTCTTGAAAATTAAAAGCTATTGTACCCAAGGATTGTAGCCATTGGACTTCTAGTACAACATCAGCACCTGCCATTGGAATGGAAAGCATTGTGCTAGTCAATACATATTCTCCCATAGATATCTTGATATTATGGCACTTTCCAAAGCCATTTATTGTCATCCATTTTCAATCATCACTTGACACTCTGATGTTGGATATATGAAGCAATTCAATTATTTTTCTGTCTTACAATGAATAAAATTATGGGTACTTCCTGAATCAATCAACATTATTACCTTTTTCTTATTTATTTGCCCTTCTATCTTGATGGTTTGAGGAGTGGTAATTCTAGCCAATGCATTACAAGATATGGTCGGATTCATTTCTTCTTTATCTAGGCTTTGCTCCTAGAGTATATCATCTTTTTTTGACCTTTTTTTCTCCTTTTCTTCTTCCTCTTCACAATCTATGTAGAATAATTTCTTCTCAGCACACTTATGACCTTTAGTGTATTTTCTATCACAACTATAACAAAGCCCTTTTGCTCTTTTTTCTTCCAATTATTGTGTTGTCAACCTTATAGGTTGTGGAAGACTAGGGGCAACAACACTTCCATCTTTATAGCTATGAGTGGTATGCTTCTTGGTTTCCATAATTTTGCTTTCCATTTTTCTTGCTAACCTGAATGCCTTCTCCAATGAATCAGGTTCCCAAAGGTGAACATCATGTTGGATATTATTCTTTAAAGTCCCTATGAACAAATCAATCCTATGCTCCTCTGGAATATTTTTTACCCTTATGTTCAATTTTTGGAACTCCTCAATGTGCTCTATTATTGAAGCCTTTTGTTTGAGACTTATCAATTAGCTAAAAAAAGTGTCTCTTTTTGTATCCTCATAATGTGTTGTCAATTCTTCCGTAAAAATTGCCCAAGTGATAATTTGTTTACGAGAGCAAAGCCATTGATACTATACAAACTGATTTGGTTCCAAATATAAAGTTGCAATACGTACCTTTTGTGTGTTTTGCATATTATTGAGATCGAAAAATTGCTCCATTTGCAATATCCATGTTGCGAGATCCTTGCCATCAAACTTCCTCATATCGATTTTCGGAATATGGTGGGTCTTCGATCCCACATTAGAGTCTATGAAATCATGAGTAACATTTCTTTTGTTCGCATCATGAGTTTCCTTTACTAACTTTTCACCATTAGCAAGTATTTCTTGTAGAAAACTTGTGAAATCTGTCTTCAAATTTGCCATGTTTGTCTTCAAATCTGCCATGTCTCTCTTCAAATCTATCTTCAAATCGTCCATCTTAGTTTCCATGCCCTTTATCTTAGATTCCACGCCATTTATCTTAGCTTCTATTAGCTTTTGTGCAAGTGACACTTGTTGCACTTGGTCTTGTAATTTTGATATATCATGTAGCATTTCTTCCTCTTATTCATGAGTCATGCTAGAGCTTTCAGGTTGCTTACTAGGTGTTTGCAACTTTTTTTCCTTGGGGCATCAGTTACCGATAATAATGCTCTACTATGCCCTTTGAATTCCTTCAAAATAAATTTTCAAACCAAGATTAAGCAAAAATTTAAAAAATATACACACCTCTTTTCACTTTGTAGGAGCTCAATATTGTCTGTGATGAATCTTTGTACTTTCGAATCATCCAGTTTTGAAATTGAGACTTGAAGTAGCCCTTTGTGTCCTCTTTCCAATGCTACTACTCTGATCCAAATTGGATTCTCCAAGGAACAATTATGTGAAATCTCCCACAGTGACCTGATTATAGACTAGTTCAGTAGAGCAAACTTGTATGACATGTCACGAGTCAATATTTCGACCTTTGGCTTTGAAAAATATATACAAGAAACTACAGTCTGTCCTCTTTCTGCATATTCTTATGAAATTTCAATTTGATGGTTAGAGAGAAAATTATGGCGATTTTCCCCAGGTCACCTATTTGGAATGTAATTCAGGAGTCTGCAAAAAGACCAACTTCCTCAGATCATATCTCCGCAAATATAGCACGAAAAGCTCTGAAATTTGGATTCGAGGTTCAGTGCGATTTCTTCTCAATTTTTTTTTTTTTTTTTAGCTTCTGAAACATCTAGAAAATTTTTTATAGTGAAAATGCCACAATGACCTATTTGAGCAGCGACCCTAGAATCAACTCTATACCAATGTTATGAAATCAGCTCAAGAAGATAGATCAACGCCTTAATTTAGCCTCCTTCGAGGGGCAACCTCCTTTAAATTACATAATGAACAATTCTTGAAAGATTCAAAATGACAAAACCCCTTACCTTTATATAGGAGTCTAAGGAGTCACAATATAACCCAACCGACCTAAGCCACAAAAAACAACATAGAGGGAATCTATGGGGCACAAGTAATAACATATGGGACAATAGGGGCACAACAATATTAATAAGGGATGCAACTACAATAGTAATGGGGTAATCACTAGTATTATAGGGACCCAATAGAGATACATTTATCTTCAAATTCGAAGTATTATGCAGATCATATAACTATTTGCATGATGCTAAAAAAGCTAAAACTGTTCCCTACTACCTTAAAGGATTCAGCCTTAAAATGTTTCATGAGTTTAGGAGTGAATTCTATAAGAACACAGACAGAAATGAAAGAGGCTTTCTTAGGCAAATATAAAGATTATTGTATGCCTAGTAACCTTAAAGATGAAGTCTTCAAAATGAGAAAAAAGGAAGATGACAATCTTGAAGACTTAGTAGAGAATTTGTCTACAATATTAAAAGAGAAAAAATGGATAATTTGGACGAGGAAAATTTGAAATCCCTCCTAATCAAAGCTATCAAAGATGAATGAATCGATCTCCTTAACTTAACAGGGAAGGGGATATTTATCAATTACAATTTGCATATATTTGTGATCTATGTGTACATATCTCAAGGGGTAAAGCACGGGTTGGAAAGAGTCCTAGAGACCCTCCCTTATCAAGAATTAATAAATATGCAGCTGGGATAGTCAGCAGGGAAGAATTAGGAATCTTGCTTGATACCTTTAAGACAAATATTTGTGGGAGTCAAAGTGAACAGATAGACACCCTTAAACTATAGAATAAGCAAAAATCTGAAAATGTTGCATTATCTATTTTCTATCCTAGATGTCGAAAGAAGCATGCCTTAAGAGAGTGTCCCTTGGATTCAAAAGCTATAGAAACTTTTGCCATATGTGTAGATAATCATGATGCTAAGGAGTGTCCTTCTTTACCCGGTCTCAAGGCTGTATTTAATGATGAAGGAATACAAAAACAAGTAGACCCTCTTTACTTTATAGCCAAGAGACCATGGAAAAAATCCCAACTAAATCAACCACAAGGCTTCAGACCACCACAATTTGCTCAATCTTCACAAAATAATTGAAATCCATCTTGGCAGCCTTGGGTTCAGCCACAATCACAATATTGGAATCAAGATGGAAAAGTCCTTATGGGGCTTATGCTCGATATCAACAATATTCACCATCCTATCTTCCACCACAATTTCTACCATAATCCAATCAAATTCACTAAGCTAATAAATTACCTCAAATCTAAGTTCAGAATCAAAATCCATAGCTCTCCCTACCATTTACACAAAAACCCAATCAACTACCAGCTCAACCACTTCCGAATCCTAATAATAAAATACCACAACAACCTATGTACAACATGGAAGGGAAAAATCCTCAAACTTATGTAATAACTCCACTAGATCTAAATAATATTCAATTAAGGTTTGGAAGGGTGTTACAAAGAAAACCCCCTATTGTGTTTCAGGAAGCAAGACCAAATCTTCAAAAACATAAAAATCAATTTGAAGAAGGAGAGACCTCTCTCCCTAAAAAAGAGAATAATCAAACATAAAATGTTCCAATAAATACTCCTATCATAGAACAACCCTCGGTATGAATTAGACCACCTTTCCTTGAATGGTTGAAAATTGATGGAGCAGAAAAACAAATTACATTGCTTGATTACAATATGTTGGATTAATTGAGAAATGTCTGTATCAAAATTCCTTTGCTACAAGCCATAAAAGAAATACCAATTTTTTCAAAAACATTTAAGGAATTAAGTACTCAAAGATCAGGAAGAAAAAGAAAAGACATGAAAAGAATTCAATTAGTCAGGAAAATTGCAGACATCATGATGGGGAAAACAACAATTCAAAACTATCTAGATCCAGGAAGCCACATTGTAAAAATTCACATCAATGGAATTGAAATACCAAACACACTGATTGATCTAGGAGCAACTATAAACATAAGGAGAAAACAAATCATGGATTTACTTAGGCTTCCTAACCTTCAATACACACCAACACTATTACAATTAGCAGATTGGTCTGTGTTTAAACTTGATGGTGTGTTGGAGGATGCTTGTGTATCCTTAGATTCTTGGGAATATCCTGTTGATTTCATGGTCTTAATACCCAAGAATAATTTAGGAGGACACCCATTAATCCTAGGAAGACCTTGGTCAGCTATAGCTGATGCTTTCATCTGTTGTAGATCAGGTGACATGTTTATCTGAGATGGAAATTCTACAAAGAAATTTACATTATACCCTCCTACAAGAACAACAATAGAAACAAAGAATGAAGAATGGATAGATGATGAAGATGATATACAACCTATTTTCACTACTTGAAAAATAAGAGAGGAAGACCAAATTTTAAATCTATTGGAAAATAATGAATCTTCCTCACATTATGACTGTAGTCGAAATCAATATCTCTAATCTAGACAAGTATCATTGCTCTCCATGAAAATTTTTGAGAATTTTGTAATAGAAACCTTTCCAGGTAAAACTTTGAATATTAATGAAAACTTGGAAGTATTACAAAAGAATCAACTCATAGAAGTCTTACAGAAACATTCTTCTGCTTTTGCATGGGAATATACTGATACGAGGGGAATTGATCCTAAAACTTGCATACATCATATCTACATTGAACAAAGTGTCAGACCAGTTAGACAACTGTTGAGTGATAAAAGGTGTCTTTTAACCCCTATTTATCCTACATTAATTATCAATCCAGGCACAATTTTCTATCTCAAGAGTGTACTCAGTCTGAGGCGGTCACTTGTTCAAGAGTAATGTTTGTAGTATAGTGCTTGAAAAAGTAAATGAATGCTAGAAACAAAATATAATTGTAATGGCAAGAAACTTAAATACTCTGTAACTAAATCATTTATTCAATAGCCATCAGTTGTGGATTCAGTGATAATAACTCTTTCCCCTGTAAACTGATGTAAATGAAAATCAATCACAGACAAGATCTCCAATCTGAGAACTTAGACAACAGTAGTCAATGTTCGTTACAGTTGTAGATCTTTATATCCACACTAAAGTAAATACTGGAAATAACAATTCGATTAGCGGAAAAGGAAAAACAACTAAATCTATTGAAAGGTCGAACAACAAGGCTTAATCTACAGAAATGAATTGAGCAGCAGTCTTAACTGAAATGAATTGAACAACATTCTTCAACTAATAAAGGAACAACAAACCTAATTAAGTGTAAACACACAACGACTATAATGTAATTGAATCAGTAATCTTATTCTAGCTTAAAGGACATTAACCACATGTATAAAGGAATGACAATTGCAGTTATAATTGAACGATAGTTAAATGAACAACAAACGCAATTGTAAGTGAACCGTAGTTAAATGAACAACAATCGCAACTATAAATGAACATCAGAATCCGAATTAGATAGTGTAATATTGTTTCAAAATGAACAACATGACATTTTAAAAATAATAACCTTGCTATCTAATTACGACTTCAATATAACAGAGCAATTCAGTGAAATGTTCAGAAACAGAAGATTACCGAATCAAACGAGTTAAGGAAATGCAAAGGAAATCAAACCACACACAACTGTAATTGTAAAATAGTGATACAAGAAGCAAGTGGATCCACTAGGGTTGGGCCCTTAGCCACCAGGGAAGCACTGCTGCGTTTACTCGAGGATCAGATAATGGAACAACAACTGAGTTATATATTAATCATATATGGCAGAGTTACAGTTGTTGCTCTTCAAAGAGAGTCGATGATAAAATTTGAGATTACAACAGTAAGTTTTACAAATTGATAATAATAACCGCCCCCTGGGCTACCAGCGCTATCCCTTTTTATAATGGCTAGGCGGAAGTATCAAGAGTACAGATAAGTCTTGAAGTAGTGATTGATCCTGAGGGATTCACTATATCTTTGATCTCCAGTTTATCGTTTTGTCTTCTTGCGCTGATGTCACGTTTTCTCTTCCTTTTCCTGGACCATGCACTCTGATCTTGATTGCCTTATCTGGATACGGCTTCCTGTCGAAGGGACAACAATTGCTTCTGCTTTGTCTTTTCTTCCTAAATAGTGATTTTCTATTTCTTTCACTTTCTGTATAGGAAAAATACAAAAATTAGTTATTTTGTATCAATAATAAATCTCCTTAATTCCATCATAATGCTTTAACATATTACCATCTTAGAATGTAAAGTAGTTATGCTTCAAAGGAAAAATAAAGAAATAAATGGTAAATACATACCTTTTCCATTGCTCAACAATAGCCACAACGAAGAATGAATCCAAATCTAAAAGAAATTGTTAAGGAGGAATTGCAAAAGCTGCTAAATGTAAATTTCATTTATCCGATATCAGATAGTTAGTGGGTTTCACCCCTAGTAATCATTCCAAAGAAAAATGGAAAATGGAGAGTATGCATTGATTACAGGGAATTGAAAAAAGCAACATTAAAAGACTACTTTCCACTACCTTTCAAGGGAAAAAGTATTTTTCATTTTTGGACTGTTTCACTGGATATAAACAGATTCAGGTAGCACTTGAAGATCAAGATAAAACCACATTCACATGTCCATGGGGAACTTATTCTTACCAAGTAATTCCCTTTGGATTATGCAATGCTCTAGCAACATTCCAAAGAGCAATCCTCAGAATTGTCTTTGATCTTATTCATGATTGTGTGGAAGTGTATATGGATGATTTCATAGTTTATGGAGATTCTTTTAATGAAGCACTTGAAAATTTAGAAAAAATTATAATAAGATGCAAAGAAACAAATCTATCATTAAGTCGTGAGAAATGTTTCATGATGTTTAACGAAGGAATTGTTTTAGGTCACCATATTTCAAGAGATGGAATTAAGGTGGACTCATCTAAAGTTGAGGTCATTTCTAAATTATCAGTGCCAAACTGTCAACGAGATGCTAGGAGTTTTCTTGGTTTTATTGGATATTATAGAAGATTTATAGAAAAATTCACAAAATTTGCATCTCCACTCTTTAAACTGCTTACCAAGGACTGTGAATTTAATTTGGATTCTGATTGTCAAGCTACCTTTGAAACTTTGAAAAAGAGAATTTCTGAAGCACCTATCCTAAAAGGACCTAATTGGAAATTGCCTTTCCATATATCAACTCATGCTTCAGATACAACCATGGGAGTTGTGTTAGGGCAAAAATACCTTACTCCTTATGAAATCTAATATACTAGTAAACATTTAACTCCTACAAAGTTAAATTATATTATAACTGAGAAGCAGTTTTTAGTCGTAGTTCATGCCATTAACAATTTCAGACATTATATAACTGGCTATGAAACTCTCATTCACATTGACTATTCTACCATTAGATACCTAATGAATAAACCAATCACTAATGGAAGAATAACCAAAAGGCTCTTATTGTTACAAGAATTCAACATCACCATTATAGATAGACCCGGAAAACAGAACACAATTGCTGACTTTTTATCAAGAATTCAGAATGATAATAATGATCAACCTATAGAAGATAAATTTCCCGATGAATACCTTTTTGCAGTATCTATTAAATCACCTTGGTATGCAGATATTGCTAATTATTTAGCTACAGGGAAAATTCCATTTCATTTGTCTCCTAGAGAAAAGAGGAGGATAGTTTACAATAGCACATCTTATTCATGGATAAATGAAGAGTTATACAAAAAAGGACTTGATCTCATTATCAGAAGATGTGTTCGAGAGGATGAAATACTAGAAATACTTAAATCTTTCCATGGTGAACCATGTGGAGGAAATTTTTCTGACAAAAGAACTGCTTATAAAGTCTTACTTTTAGGATATTATTGGCCTCCCATTTTCAGGGAACTAAGGAATATGTTAAAAGATGTGATATTTGTCAGAGAATAGGAAAACCTATTCTTTCAGATGAAATTCCATTACAACCACAAGTACTCATTGAACCATTTGAAAAATAGGCATTAGATTTTGTTGGTCCAATCAATGCACCTTCAAAGCAAAAAATGTATGTTTTGGTATGTACTGATTATGTCACCAGACGGGTAGAAGCTAAAGCACTTCCTTTTGCTACTGAAAATGTTGTAGTTTCATTTCTTTTTGAGGATATTTTCACTTGTTTTGGTGTTCCAAGAGAAATTGTAACAGATCAAGGAACACAGTTTACAGCCAAATTAGTGCAGAAGCTTATGGAGCAGTACAAAATCAAAAATCGAAAGTCCACTCCATACCATCCACAAGCCAATGGAAAAGTTGAGTCTACAAATAAGGTGATTGAAGAAATCCTTACCAAGACTGTACACTTATATAGGAAGGACTAGGCAGAAAAGCTTACAGAATCTTTGTGGGCTTATAGAACTACATGGAGAAGTACTACACGACATACTCCCTATGAACTTGTTTATGGGAAGAAAGTCTTACTTCCAATAGAGTTCTAGATCCAAACTTGTAAAACAGAAGTCCAGTTGGATCTCGACTTATCAGAAGCATAGAAGCAAAGGATGAGACAAATTAATGAGCCTAATGAAATAAGACAAGAAGCCCTCCAGAAGACTAGCCTAGTTCAAAAATAGAGATCCATATGGCATGATAAGTACATCAAAGAAAGAAAATTTCATCCAGGAGCTTGGGCATTACTCTTTGATTCAAAGTTCAAAAATTTCCAAGGAAAATTCCAAACCCACTGGCTTGGACCTTATGATGTTGAAAATGTTTTTGAAAATGGTGCAGTTAGAATTAGGACTATTGATGAAGTGAAAATTCCTCTTTTAGTGAATGGATATCAACTCAGACTTTATCAAAATCCATTGACAAAAGAAGAATTTCAAAATTTTTCAAGATAATTTAGAATTGAAGATGGTTGAGAAGAGTTCTTCTTCTTTTCCACCTTATAAATTTTACTTTTCTATATAAAAAAAAAATAAGAAAGGAAAAAAAAAAATAAAAAAAAAAAATATATATATATATATATATATATATATAATATATATATAATATATATATATATATATAATATATATATATAATAAGGTATAAAACATGAAAACCAACTCCAGTTGGCACCTTAAATTTCTTTTCCAATTTTTTTCCCTTTCTTAAAGTTTTCTTTTTCTCAGTTACAAAATCAACAACTTTTTGCAGCTTGGACAAGTTTCTATAGCTAGGACAAGTTTCTGTAGCTCTAATAAAATTTTTGTAGCCAACTTGACAGGAACACTTTGTGATTCGAATTGAAGAATAATTGACAATGAAAAGTACCAGCAAGAGATATCAAAGGACAATTAAGGTTAACAAGTTAATCCAAGGTATGCAATACTTTAATTTTACAATGAGGATTAAGATATTTCATATATGAACTAAGAGGACATAGCACTGCCAAAATAAAATGAAATCATTGCAAATTAAGGGTGATGGTCACTAGTCAAAATCATCATAATCCACCAATTAAACCCCTGTCTTGTCCCCATTTTGAATCTGTCGAAGTAATCACTGAATCATTATTTTGTATGCGCTCAACGGTCAATTCATTCCCATGGCCTTCATTATAATTTACCTATTCTCCTATTTCTCCGAATTCACATCGCCTCTTTGTCTCTCCGCCACTGAATGAAACCCTACCAACACCATTTTTCTAGTCAGGTGAGTAATCCCTGAGATGAAGCATCTTCCATAATGGGTGTTATTGTTCGAACCGATCCAACAGGGAAGATATTCTTAGAAGGATATCCTCAGACCAGGGACTTGTTGCAGAAACTGCAATGGCTACAATTCATAGAGAAATTCGACAGTTTCAACGAGGAGGTGACGAATACTTTTGTGCGTTCATTTGATGGAACGAAGGTTGAAATAGGAGACATCCAGTTCACCATAACAGAGTCCCTGATTACAAAAGCTACTGAATTTCCCAGAAATGAAGCAAACTGGTTCAAAACCAGGGGAATCAATGGAGAAGATTGGAAAGTCTTCCTGAAAAATCCAAACATGGACATCACCATCTTCAAGAAACGTATTCCTAGTACATTCCTTAAGAGTAAATGGAGGAACTTGCTCCTTGTACTTCAGAAATTTATTACTTGTGAGGGTCAGTTTGGATACATGTATTTCTACCATGTTAGAATAATGATGAATTTTCTTGAGGAGCACCAAATGAATCTCCTTATTTCCTCTTGCATAGTCTTAAGAAAATGTCCATGAATGTTCAAAATAAATTTCAATTCATAGACAATACCATGTATCATCATGGATTGATAAAGATCTTGGTTGAGTTTCACCTCAAGAGTATCAGAGATAACTGAGAAAATTTTCTAGTAAGGAACCATTTTGAAGAAAGAGCTCCTGAACAACCCAGCAGTAGTAGAACCCTTAGGGGAAGGAAGAGGACAATGGAAATAATAAAAGAACAAGAAGCCCAGTCTCAACAAGAAATATCAGAGGATGAACTACCCATAGTGGATATTTTGTAGAAAATGAAAAGGGGAAGTCATAGAAGAAAGAAAGCTAGAAAAAGAACAAAGGATTTACCACAAACCAAGATCCTTCATCAAGAAAAGAAGCCAAAAGCTAAAAATATGAAAGCACAGGGATTACAGAACTCAGGATTGAGGAGAAGTAACATATTGAATACAATGCAGCAAGAAGTTTCAGGAGCTACAAAATATATCGATCTTGAGGAGAGGGAGTCGACTGAATAACCTGAAGGTTCTTCAGAAGGATCACTAAAAGTGTCACCAAGTGTGTCATCACCACCCTGCATTCCACCTCTAAGAATTCTAGTGCACAGTCCAGGTGTTGATCCTGTTCAACAAGAGATTTATGACTACATAGAGTCATTAGAAAGGAAAGAAGCAGCAACTACAGAATCAATCCAAAGTCCAGGAGAAGGAAGCAATCAGTTCAATGACCCACAAGAACCTTCAACCTCTAATGTTTTAAAGCAAGAGATCTTTGAGCTGGAGACATTGATAATATATATCAAAAACGAAAATCAGACATTGAAAGCACAAAATGGGATTCAAATTGCAAAGAGTGACAACCTTATTCTTCATTTGATTTTATGGTACAAAAATAACAAGAAGTTGAAGAAAGAAAATAGGGCAATGCAAAGAGAAATCATCAACCTAAAATATAAGATCCTCATGAAGAAACCAAGAATGCCAGTGGTTGCCAGTGAGAAGAAGAAAGTAAATCCTGAATGTGATAATCAAAGGGCGCAAGAGAATGACAGTGATGGATTGTATGAGGACATACAAAACCTCCAACATGGGTGAATGTAGAGTCCAAGGAAAACCTTACCTCGACACCCTTTTTGCCTATACTTCCTCCTTTTTCCTATATCTATCACCTAAATAATTGCAATAGAAAAAATATTATGTTTAGGTAAGCACTTACATGTCCTCTTTTTCATATTTGTCTATATACCTTATTTTTTTGTTAAAGTGTGCATTTAGCTATGGAATTGGTATGTTTCTACAATTAATATGAGTTTCCACAGCTACCTCCATTGCTGACAGGGTTCGAGTGCACCAGCTAAGCAAAATAAGATATGGATGGATGAGGAATGATCCCCTCGTCGATTCTTTCCTATTCTCTCAAGCCAATCCTTCAAGAAGATCGCAGTGTAACACGATCAACTTCAAAGTCAACTGCAAGATTATTGCCAGGACAGAGCCCTAGTTTTCATGAAATCCTATCGATTTGATTTTCCAAATAGAAAATCGATTATTTAGTGATATGGTTTGGTTTAATAGGATCAAAATAAAGATACATAGGCTTAAAACTCTCGTACTATTATTCAATGAAATATTATAAAAGCAATGGTGCTTTGTGTTTTGGGTGCGTGCCACTATATGTAAATTTTGAGAACATCTTGTTAAACTTGTTTATGAGCAATAAACTTGGTTCATATTTTCCATGATGCGTTGATTGAAGATTGTTCACTGTTTTGTGGAGGGCCTCTACGTCTAGTACAGGTCTTTGATCAATTGCACATAGATTTCTTTAATTTCTTAAAAGTTAAATTGTAGATGCTTTGTTTTGTGTTTTGAAATGCAGTATAATGGAATTCGTGATTAAGCTATTGACTGCATAAGCAATTTCCTTTGCTTTCTACCTAGTCTAATTCTATTATTCCATTTTCTTTTTATCTGGTACAGTTTGATCACCTCCTTTGCTTTCTACCTAGTGTATTTCAACTGTCTCATTTCATAGCTTAGTTTCTTTTCAGTGTATCAATTGTATTTCTTGTTTGGATGAAGTTGAATGAGTTAAAGAGTAACAATATTTTTCTTGAAAATTAAATTCAAACATCATTTTTTTTTTAATTTGATAGAATTGATCTCTCTTGCGCATAGTAATCTAGACTTTGCTGCAACATAAAATTCAAGATAAAATAAAAAACAGTCTAACAAGAGTAGAGTTTAGAATCACTCTCAAACCATCCACAATACCGATTCAATAGAGATTAATTTTTAGGATAACCAACTAGCAACTTTAAGAACAATACTCTAATATAATCAATAATACCATCTCCATATTAATTCTAAGTTTAGACCTTAACAATAACATAGATATCTTAACGACATAAAATAACTTCGAGCACATATAGTGCACTTGCGTTTCATCAATATACCTACCTTGGTCGACAATTTATGATGACAATTTAAGACCATTAAATTGGCTAAACAAGAGCTTTGAATTTGGGTATAGATTTGTCTTGTCAAGATACTTTGCTCAAATACATTGGAGGATTGCATTGTTATTTGAGATACACATTTCTCATGTTTAACACATTACAAAACTAGATGAAATTTGTGCTTAGGAAACTCATTTAGAGGTAAGAGGGAAAAATGTTTATGAAGAAACTAGTGAGAGTTCTTTTGAGTCTGGAGAAAAAGGAAAGGGTAAGTTCAAAGGAAAAGGAAAGAAGAATGTTTCCATCAAGATGGAGAAATAAAAACTCACATGCAAACATTGTTCCAAAGAGGGCCATGATGAAGATAATTGCATGAAACTTCATCCAGAGTGTAGGTCTATAACTAGGGTCTCTCACACCACCAATTATTCCACATTATTAAGTCAATCCGGGATCGTTTGGTTCTTTCAAAGAGTAACTCAATCCGAGGCTGTTTTGCCCAAGTAATGCT
>APFE030683291.1:0-23678 GCA_000404065.3 Pinus taeda | reverse complement strand
GGGTTTAAGGTTTATGGTTTAGGGTTTGGGGTTTAGGGTTTAGGGTTTAATGTGTAGGGATAAAGCACCCGACGTTAAGGGGGTATCCAGTGCTACCTATTAGACATAATGCGTTCATCCAGTGGAGCCTCAAGGAGCAATGAAGAAAAATAAATAAAATGAAAAAGGTTTAAGAAGAAGGGTGGAAAAACAAAGGTCACGGTATCTCATGTACCACAATTTTCTCCCTCCTACACTAACATACCGAGGTGTAGTCTTCCCTTATTGTAGACACTTTTAAAATTGTTAGGTTTTATGGTTTATGGATTAGTGTTTAGGGCTTAGGGTTTAGGATTTAGGATTTAGGGTTTAGGGCTTAGGGTTTAGGATTTAGGGCTTAGGGTCTAGGTTTTAGGGATTGGGGTTTAAAGTTTATAATACTTTAGTAAATTCTTTTTATAAACACTTAAAAAAGTTATAAAACACTTTTTAAAATGTTATGAAATGTTTAGGGTTTAGGTTTTAGGGTATAATGTATAGTGTTTAGGGTTTGGGGTTTAACCTTTAGGGGTTAGGGTTTAGGGATTATAACACTTTATAAAATTGTTTTAATAAATTCTTAAATAAAAGTTACAAAACACTTTTTGAAATTTTATAAAAGGATTATGGTTTAGCGTTTAGGGTTTTCATTTTTTAGTTTAGGGTTTATAGTTTAGGGTTTAATTTTATGGTTTATGGTTTATAAGACGTTAGTAAATTAATTTCATAAAAACTAAGTAAAAGTTACAAAACTCTTTTTAGAATGATATAAAATGCCTAGGGTTAGGGTTTATAAGACTTTAGTAAATTCTTGTAATAAACACTTAAATAAATGTTAAAAACACTTTTTAAAATGTTATAATTGCTTATGGTTTAGGGTTAAGAGTCTAGGGTTCATAAGACTTTAGTAAATACTCTTAATAAACTTAAATAAAATGTTATAAAATGCTTAGGATTTAGAGTTTAGGGTTTACACTTTGGGGATTTGTGTTTAGAGTTAAGGGTTTAGGGTTTATAATACTTTAGTAAATGATTCTAATAAACACTTAAATAGAAGTTACAATATGTTTTTTAAAATGTTATAAAATTATTAGGGTTTAGCATTTAGGGTTTAGGGTTTAGGGTTTCAGGTTTAGGGTTTAGTGTTTTAGGGTTTAGGGTTTGTGGTTTTCAGTTTACGGTTGGGGGTTTATAACACTTTAGTAAATTCTTTTAGTAAACACTTAAATAAAAATTGCAAAACACTTCTTAAAATGGTATAAAATGCTTAGGGTTTTGGGTTTAGAGGTTAGGGTTTAGGGTTTATGAGACTTTAGTAAATTATTTTAATAAAAACATAAATATAAGTTCCAAAATACTTTTTAAAATGTTATTATATGATTAGGGTTTAGGGTTTGGTATTTAAGGTTTAGGGTTCAAGGTTTGGGGTTTCGGTTTAGGTTTAGGGTTTAATTTTTAGGGTCTACAACATTTTAGTAAATGCTTTTAATAAACATTTAAACAAAAGTAACAAAACAACTTTTAAAATGTTATAAAATGATTAGGGTCTAGGGTTTATGGTGTAGGGTTTAGGGTATGGGGATTGGGGTCTAGGGTTTAGGGTTTACGTTTTAGTGTTTAGGGGTTATGGTTTAGGGTATAGGGCTTGGGGTTAGGGTTAAGGGTTTAGGTTTTGGGTTTTAGGATTTAGGGTGTATGGTTTACAGTTTATAAAAATATAGTAAATTATTTTAATAAACACTTAAATAAAAGTTACAAAACGCTTTTAAAAATGTTATAAAATGCCTACATTCTAGGGTTTAGTTTATAGGTTTTAGGGTTTAGGGTTTAGGGTTTAGGGCTTATGGTTTAGGTTTTGGGGTTTAGGGTTTATAAAACACTATTAAGATATTTTAATAAACAATTAAAAAAGGTTAAAAAATACTTTTTAAAATGTTATTAAATGATTGGGGATTAGGGATTAGGTTTTATAGCACCTTAGTAAATTCTTTTTATAAAAACTTAAATAAAAGTTACATAATTATTTTCTTAGGTTTTATGGTTATAGCCCTCTATTAAATTCTTTTAATAAACACTTAAAAATATATACAAAAATGTATTTTAAAATGTTATAAAACTCCTAGTGTTTAGGGATAGGGTTTATTTCTTAGGGCTTGGGATTTATAAAACATTGATAAATTCTTTTAATAAGAACATAAAAAAAAACGTTACAAAATGCTTGTTAAAATGTTATAAAATGCCAAGGCTTTAGGTTTTAGGATTTAAAATTCTATAAAATGCTCATGGTTTAGGGTTTAGGGTTTATAACACTTTAGTAAATTATTTTAATAAACACTCAAAAAAAAGAAACAAAACGCTTGTTAAAATGTTATAAAATACTTAGGGTTTAGAGTTTAGGCTTCAAGATTTAAGGTTTTTGGTTTAAAGTGTTATAAAATGCTTACGGGTTTTGGGATTTAGGAGTTTGTGGTTTAGGGTTCAGGAAGGGACTATAGTAAATTATTTATAAACGCTTAAAAAATGTTACAAAACACTTTTTAAAATGTTATTAAAATGCTTGTGTTTTAGGTTTTATGTTTAGGGTTTAGGGTTAGGTCGTTAGGTCTTTAACACTTCAATAAATTATTTTGATAAACACTTTAAAAAAGAGTTCCAAACACTTTTTTTAAATCTTATTTAAAAATATTGAGGTTTAGCTCTAAAATGTTATAAATGCTTAGGGTTTAGAGTTTTTAGGGTTTAGGGGTTTATAAAAATTTAGTAAATCTTTTAATAAACACTTAGGAAATGTACAAACACTTTCTAAAAGGTTATTAAAATTCTTTAGGGTTTTTAGGTTTGTTGGGACACTTTAAGTAACATTTCTTTTTAATAACATTTTAAAAAAGTACAAAAACTCTTGTTAAAATTTTATAAAATTCTTAGGGTGTAGGTTTTAGGGTTTATGGTTTAATAAACAATTAAAAAAAGTTACAAAACATTTATTAAAATGTTATAAAATGTTTATGGTTTAAGGTTTTAAAATGTTACAAAACGCCTCGCTCATTGTAATAAAATGCTTAGGTTTTAGGGTTTATAACGATTTAGTAAGTTCTTTAAATAAACACTTAAGAAAAAGTTACAAACTCTTGTTAAATGCTATCAAATACTTAGGGCTTAGAATTTGGGGCTTAAAATCTTATAAAGTCCTTATGGTTTAGGGTTTAAATTTTAGGTTGTGGGTGTGGGTATTAGGTTTTAGGGTTTATGGTTTATAATGCTTTAATAAATTCCTTTAATAAACGCTTATAAAAAAGTAAAACAAAAAACTATTTTTGGGGTTTAAGGTTTTTTTTTGGATTTTTAGGCTTTATGGTTTTTTAGGTTTTAGGGTTTTTTAGTGTTTAGGTTTTTTTATGATTTATGGTTTTTTTAGGGTTTTTATGGTTTATGGTTTTTTAGGGCTTGGGGTTTAAGGTTAAGGGTTTAGGGAATAGGGGTTTAGAGTTTATAACACTTTAGTAAATGGTTTTAGTAAACGCTTAAATAAATGTTACAAAACACTTTTTAAAATGTTATAAAATCCTTAGGATTTAGGGTTTTGGTTTTGGGGCTTGGGGTTTAGCTTTCATAGTTTAGGGTTTAGAGTTTATAAGACCCTAGTAAATGCTCTCAAGCTTTAGGTTTTAGGGTTTAGGGTTTATAAGACATTAGTAAATGATTTTAGGGTTTATCGTTTAGGCTTTAAGCATTAAGATATAGGGTTTGGGGTTTGGGGTTTAGGGTTTAGGTTTTATAACACTCTAGTAAATTATTTTAATAAAAACTTAAATAAAAGTTACATAACTCTTTCTAAAATTTATAAAATTCTTAGTGTTTAGGGTTTACCATTTGGGGTTTACGGTTTGGGATTTAGGGTTTCGAGTTTAAAGTTTAGGTTTTAGTGCTTATGGTTTTATGAAATGATTAGGGTTTAGGTTTTAGGGTTTCAAGTGTAGTGTTTGGGGATTAGGGTTTCGGTTTTATAACAATTTAGTATATTATTTTTACAAACACTTAAATAAAGCTAAAAAATGATCTTTAAAATGTTATAAAATGATTAGGGTTTAGGGTATAGGGTTTATGGTTTATGGTTTTATGAAATGATTAGGGTTTAGGTTTTAGGGTTTCAAGTGTAGTGTTTGGGGATTAGGGTTTCTGTTTTATAACAATTTAGTATATTATTTTTACAAACACTTAAATAAAGCTACAAAATGATCTTTAAAATGTTATAAAATGATTAGGGTTTAGGGTATAGGGTTTATGGTTTGGGGTTTACGGTTGAGGGCTTAGGTTTTAGGGTTTATAACAATTTAGTAAATTATTATAATAAAAGGTTAAATAAAAGTTACAAAACACTTTTCGAAAGGTTATAAACTACTTAGGGTTTAGGGTTTAGTAATTTTTGTTTAGGTTTTAGGGTTTAGGGTTTGGGTTTTAGGGTTTAAGGTTTAGGGTCTATATGGGTTTTGTAAATGATTCTAATAAACACTTAAATAAAAGTTACAAAACACTTTTTGAAATGGTATAAAATGCTTATGGTTTATGATTTAAGGTTTAGGGTTTAACGTTTCAGGTTTGGAGTTTAGAGTTTAGGGTTTAGTGTTTAGGATTTATAACGCTTCACTGAATTATTTTTATAAACATTGTAATAAAAGTTACAGAATATTTTTTAAAATGTTATAAAATGATTAGGGTTTAGGGTTTAGCATTTAGGGTTTGTGGTTTAGGGTTTAGCATGGTTTAACATTTAGGGTTTATGGTTTTTAAGACTTTAGTAAATGGTTTTAATCAAGGCTTAAATAAAAGTTACAAAATTCGTTTTCAATGATATAAAATGCTAGGGTTTAGTGTTTATGGTTTGGCCTTTGCGATTTAGAGTTTATGGTTTATAAGACCTTGGTAAATGGTTTTAATAAAGGCTTAAATAAAAGTTCCAAAATTCTTTTTAAACTGTTATGAAATGCTTAGGGTTGAGGTTTTTAGGTTTTTATTTTAGGTTTTAGGTTTAGGGTTTAGCGTTGATAACATTTTAGTAAATTATTTTAGTAAACACTTAAATAAAAGTTACAAAACAATTTTTAAAATGCTATAAAATGCTTAGGATTTAGGGTTAAAGGTTTAAGGTTTATGACACTCGAGTAAATTATTTTAATGGACACTTAAATAAAAGTTAATGACTCCTTTTTAAAATGTTATAAAATGCTTAGAGTTTATGGTTTAGAGTTAAGGATTTGAGGTTTATTGTTTGGGGTTTAGGGTTTAGGGTTTTGAATTTAGGGTTTATAACACTTTCGTAAAATCTTTTAATAAACACTTAAATGAAATTTACAAAACGATTTTTAAGATGCTATAAAATGCTTAACATTTATGGTTTATGGTTTATGGTTTGGGGTTTAGGGTTTAGGGTTTATGTTAGAGTGCTTAAGGTTTATAAAATGCTTAGCATTTACGGTTTAGGCTTTTGTGGTTTAGGGTTTAGGGTTTAAGATTTAGGTTTTAAGGTTTATAACAATTTAGTAAATGCTTTTAATAAACACTTAAATAAAAGTTACAAAACACTTTTTATTTTAGGGTTTTGGGTTTTGATTTTAGGTTTTAGGTTTAGGGTTTAGGGCTTGCAACACTATAATAAATTCTTTTAATAAACACTTAAATAAAAGTTACAAAATGATTGTTAAGACTTTAGTAAATGGTTTTAATCAAGGCTTAAATAAAAGTTACAAAAGTATTTTCAAAATGATATAAAATGCTAGGGTTTAGTGTTTACGATTTGGCCTTCTGGGGATTAGATTTTAGGGTTTATAAGACCTTGGTAAATTCTTTTAATAAAGGCTTAAATAAAAGTTCCAAAATTATTTTTAAACCATTATAAAATGGTTATGATTTAGGGTTTAGGGTTTTGATATGAGGTTTTGGGTTTAGGGTTTACGGTCTAGGGTTTATAACACTTATGTAAATTCTTTTAATAAACACTTAAATAAAAGTTACAAATGGTTTTTAAAATGTTATAAAATTCTTAGGATTTAGGGGTTAGGGTTTAGGGTTTATAACACTTGAGTCAATTCTTTAATAAACACTTAAATAAAAGTTATTGACTACTTTTTGAAATGTTATAAAATGTTTAGTCTTTATGGTTTAGAGTTAAGGGCATGAGGTTTATTGTTCGGGTTTTAAGGTTTAGGGTTTTGAATTTAGGGTTTATAACACTTTCATAAAAGCTTTTAATAAAATCTTAAATAAAATTTACAAACCACTTTTTAAAATGTTATAAAATGCTTAGCATTTATGGTTTATGGTTTATGCTTTTGGGTTTAGGGTTCAGGGTTTGGGTTTTAGGGTGTAGGCTTTAGGGTTTGGGGTTTAGGTTTTAGGGTTTAAGGTTAAGGTTTTAAGGTTTATAACACTTTATTAAATCCTTTTAATGAACACTTAAATAAAAGTTACAAAACAATTTTTAAAATATTATAAAATGATTAGGGTATAGGGTTTCGGCTATAGGTTTTAGGGTTCAAAGTTTATGGTTTAAGGTTTGGGGTATATGGTTTATAACACTTAAGTAAAATTTTTAATAAAAACTTAAATAAAAGTTACAAAACCATTTTTAAAATGCTATAAAATGTTGAGGGTTTAGGGTTTGGGTTTTAGGGTTTAGGGTTTTAAGTATAGGTTTTAGGGTTTAGAGCTTAGGGTTGAGGGATTATAACACTTTACTAAATGCTCTTAATAAATGTTTAAACAAAAGTTACAAAACACTTGTTAAAATTTTATAAAATGATTAGGGTTTAGGGTTTAGTGTTTAGGGTTTGGGGTTTAAGGTTTATGGTGGTTTAAAATTTATGGTTTATGGTTTATAAGACTTTACTAATGGTTGTAGTAAAGGCTTAAACAAAAGTTACAAAATTATTTTTAAAATGATAAAAAATGATAGGGTTTAGTGTTTACAGTTTGGCCTTTGGGATTTAGAGTTTAGGGTTTATAAGATTGTTGTAAATGCTTCTAATAAAGACTTAAATAAAAGTTCCAAAATTCTTTTTAAACTGTTATAAAATGCTTAGGGTTAGGGTTTTGGGTTTTGATTTTAGGTTTTAGGTTTAGGGTTTAGGGTTTATAACATTTTAGTAAATGCTTTTAATAAACACTTAAATAAAAGTTACAAAATGATTTTTAAAATGTTATAAAACGCTTAGGATTTAGGGTTTAGGGTTTGTAAGACTTGAGTAAATGCTTTTAATACACACTTAAATAAAAGTTACAAACTACTTTTTAAAATGTTATAAAATGCTTAGTGTTTACAGTTTAGAGTTAAGGGTGTGAGGTTTATTGTTTGGGGTATAGGGTTTAGGATTTTGAATTTAGGGTTTATAACACTTTCGTAAGAGCTTTTAATAAACACTTAAATAAAATTTACAAAAACTTTTTAAAATGCTATAAAATGCTTAACATTTATGGTTTATGGTTTATGGTTTGGGGTTTAGGGTTTAGGGTTTGTGCTTTGCGGTGTAGGGTGTAGGGTTTGGGGTTTACAGTTTAGGGTTTATGGTAGAGTGTTTAAGGTTTATAAAGTGATTAGGGTTTAGGGTTTAGGGTTTTGTGGTTTAGGGTTTAGGGTTTAAGGTTTAGGTTTTAAGTTTTGTAACACTTTAGTAAATGATTTTAATAAACACTAAAATAAAAGTTACAAAACACTTTTTAAACTATTATAAAATGCTTAGGATTTAGGGTTTTGGGTTTTGATTTTAGGTTTTAGGTTCACGGTTTAGGTTTTACAACACTTTAGTAAATGCTTTTAATAAACACTTAAATAAAAATTACCAAACGACTTTTCAAATGTTATGAAATGTGTACGATTTAGGGTTTAGAGTTTTGATTTTAGGTTTTAGGTTTAGGGTTTAGGGTTTATAAGACTTTTGTTAATGCTTTTAATAAATACTTAAATAAAAGTTACAAACAATTTTTAAAATGTTATAAAATGCTTAGGATTTACGGTTTAGGGTTTAGGGTTTATAACACTTGAGTAAATGTTTCTAATAAACACTTAAATAAAATTTACGAACTTCTTTTTGAAGTGTTATGAAATGCTTAGTGTTTATGGATTACAGTTAAGGGTTTGAGGTTTATTGTATGGGGTTTATGGTTTACAGTTTTGAATTTAGCGTTTATAACACTTTTGTAAAAGCTCTTAAAAAACACTTAAATAAAATTCACAAAACATTTTTTAAAATGTTATAAAATGCTTAGCATTTATGGTTTATGGTTTATGGTTTGGGGTTTAGGGTTTAGGGTTTGGGTTTTAGGGTATAGGGTTTAGGATTTATGGTAGAGTGTTTAAGGTTTATAAAATTCTAATGGCTTAGGGTTAAGGGTTTTGTGGTTTAGGGTTTAGGGTTTGAGGTTTAGGTTTTAAGGTTTTTGACAGTTTAATAAATGCTTTTAATAACACTTAAAGAAAAGTTACAAAACACTTTTTAAAATGTTATAAAATGATTAGGGTTTAGGCTATAGGGTTTAGGGTTTAGAATTTAGGGTTTAGGATTTTGGGTTTGTAGTTTAGGGTCTAGGGTTTAGGGTTAAGCATTTTCCATTTAGGCATTAGGGATTAGGGTTTAAGGTTTAGGGTTTATAACACTTTATAAAATTCTTAGGTTTTAAGTTTTAAGATTTTCAATTTAGGGTTTTTGGTTTCGGGTTTAGTGTTTATGGTTTTGTGTTTATAACACCTTAGTAATTGTTTTAATAAACACTTAAATAAAAGTTACCATTACTTGGGAAATTTAGCTATTGGAATGGCCTGCTGTCTCTATTTAACTCATTGCTCAGATTGGATCATCAACTCGTCCTGACGATGAACCACACTGGTTGGTTCAAAACGCGTCGACAAAGGATTTTTTATGTGATTTTGCCAAAATTATTCTGACAAAAAACTTTATAAAATGTTATAAAATACATAGGGACTTAAGATTAGAGCTCCCTAGCTCCAAGAAGGAGAAGCTCCAAAACATTAATAAATTGAATACAGTTCGTTAAATTAGGTTTTTAAAAAACATAAAATTGATGTTTTGCGATTATTCAAGTCTATGTACAATGTATGTGAAAAACAAATGTCCATCTCACACTCTTAGAAAAAGACTCCTTGCAAAATGTGGTACGGATGCAATCCTTGGGTAAGCCATCACAAGGTCTTTAATTCCTCTACATTCACTTATCTTTGTTATACTAAATCCATTCTTGCATATTGGGTATATTATTGTAAGTTTTGTCTTCTAACTTTGTGGTTGTGATGTATCATAGGTTGGTTATGTTCGGATTTCCTTCCAATATTGTAACATATTTCCATATTTTCCATTCTATGATTAAACCATAACTTGATTCTCATCTCGGTATATTTTTTCTCTGTACAAGAATATTTGTACAATACTAATGTTATTCCCTTTACAAGAGAGAATCAGATTGAAGGATGTTATCTATCTTACTAAGGTTAGACTCTACATATCTCAAAACCCTCTGTAACATTCTTTGCCTAATTAATTTAAAGTGTTTCCTATCCAAAATAAGGCATTCCTTTCTTGTGTGTGTAGGTTATTGTACGACCAACTTGGGTTATCTTGAGACATTGCTTTGGGGTTAAAATTCATCCAAGTCTTTTTCCCTACGCTTTGGCCTTAAAGTACTTATCCAACACTTCAGCTTTACAGGTTTCTATGTCAGTTGTGATTTTCACTTGATGTTGGCTGCAAGGAAATTTGATGTTGTTCGAGTGTAAAGAAAACCCTTATGTAGCTAGGGATTTTCCCAAAAGTCCCCATAGTCAAAACAAGCCATGTATATCGATTCCAATTCAAGGGATTTACCCTCTCTTTGTTAATGACAATATTTAATTATGATAAAATAGTACAATGCGAGTCTTTCTTTTTATTCCTAAGAACAATTCATACAATTTATTTACTTGTTACTACATGTAATGAAGTCATTCCATCAAAAGTTTACAATAATATAATATTTGTTCTATTAATATTCTATGAGTACACATTAGATATTCATGTCAACTCTATATATTTTGTTTCTACATAATGATTGTATCTAATTTACTATTACTATCATTTTATTTGAAGAAGAGAATACACAAATTAGGCAAGAGTTGTGTTGAACCCTTGTCATGGGAGTTTGCAAAGGTTGTCCTTTAGGCCCTAGTATTAATTTACCCAAGACTTCCTTTTCCATGGCCAATTGGTATCATTCCAATTCTCTAGCCTATGGCAAGCTAAACTAGGTATACATTTATTTTTCTACGAGTTAAACTATGTATAAATTTAATTATCTTACCTTCAATAGTTATTTTCTATAGTAGCTTACAACAAACTATATTTTTACAGGTGAATAAGGATTACTATGTGTGTTTATATATTTATCCATCCAAACAAGATTCTTTAATTTATTATATAATATCGTTTTGCATCTTTGCACACATTCAAGTGTATTTTTTTGTTGAACAACCCAGCTAGACTAGAATATACTTGTATAAGATTTCCTTTTTAGAAACAAATTAAAGGCTATGGCATTCCTCCCAATAAAGAACTATGTTTCTAAGTAGTTCCCCCAAATATCTAACTCCTGGTTCCCACGAGAACAAATAGTAGTCCTTTTCCCCTTTACATTTCCTTGAACCTTAAGAGCATCTTGCTACTTTTTGGGTATGATAAAGTCATTCTTTTGCAATATCCCTTTATATTTTATCCAACACGTTTTATCTCCAAAAATCCTTTTAAGTGAGTTCCACTCATGACATTTTTATTTCGAGTCATGTGTTTTCTTGGTCCTTTGCAAAACCGACAATTCAACTCTAGAAAAGAGGAGAACCTTTCTTTTTTACTTTTTTATCTTGTCTCTTCTTGGGCTTAACTCATTCCTCGTGAATAGAAGTCTAATATGACATGTTAATAAAGTTTCAAGAATAAGAACACGAAAAACCAAATTTTCTTTTCTATTACTAAAAATAAATATTTACACTGTCATATGCCACATCTATGACACATCATTGGACCCAGTTTGACTTGTTAGGGGCATATCAATTAAAAGGGTCCTAATAAAATTTACCAAGGCTTATTACAATTCACTTTTGTAATTAGAGGCAACATAAGAACCTTGAAAAACATATCTTTAGAATGTTTGAAAAAGAGAGTTGTATATTTTTAAATGAATTATATGTTTTCTTTGAAAAATAATTCATTAAATTAAACACAAATATAAATCAAAGGATAAAAATTCAAGTCCACATTTGTATTTTTGAAATATATTTTGATTAAAATATTCCTAAACAAATTGAATGAAGATAAGTGAGTTAAAATACAAGATTCAAATACTTCCTATCTTTAGTTGGATATTATGTCTGTGTAAAATCATTACACAAAAAGGTAAGAAAGAATACAAAAAATAAACCCATAATAAAATTAAAAAACACATTTTAAAATGCTATCACTACAAACCATCAATTTCGAGCTAATTAATTTATAAAGTATAAATTTCTTGCAAATTCTGGTAAGTGTTCTATTGTATATTTTTTAAATATATTGAGTAATTATGCTTGCAAAAAATTTATCATCGTAGTCATTTTTCATATTTTAGTTATTTTTATTATTGAAATATGTGCTAATTAATAGACGTTACGATCATTTGCATAAATAAATGGAATGTTATTAAATTGAATATCAATTTGCACATAAAATAATTTAATGCCCAAATTCAACTCATTCAAAGTGTAATTGCTATATATGATTTTTATGTTTTGGTAAAACCATTATATATGCACAAACACAAACATTTACACAAAATAAACTATAATCACAAACATTTGAAATTCTATTATAAAACATAAAATTGTAATTAATTATAACGTTATATTAATTATAAATAATTGTGATTTTAAAATACACACATTTTATAGTTGTGGTTACCAAAAAGAATACAGTGTCATTAATGATGTCATGGTCATTTACTAAAATAAGTGAACTTTTATTAAATTTAACATATATAACTTATGCAAGAATTCAATTCAGTCGAAGTGTAATTCTTGCATTAGATATTAATAGTTAGTCTAATTGTTTTTTGTGTTCAATAATATATAGTCATACAAACACAAACAAACAATACAATACATTACATAAAATAAAAACACAAATATTGAAAATTATACTATCATAAAACATGGATTTCTATCTAATTATAAATATATAATGATTAAAAATACTTATAAAATAATTCGATTCTCAAAGATGCATTGAATAACGTTACTTACAAAATTGGATGTTGGACTGTACAAATATTTAGTAGAGACAACAATAACAAACAGACATTTAGTTAGAATGTTAGAAGCATGAAATAGAATATCTTAATATAAAAAATCCAAGCATAATTAATGATCCACTTATTGTAATCCAATCCAATAGTTTGTACAACAATTGGTCGACTAGAGTGAGCAAATAATTGCTCATGTAAATAAATTTCAAGATAAACTGATAGTTCAAGGGAATGAAAATATATCCACTATAATTAAAAAGGTTCACAAATAATTTTCCCAAGAAAAACAAGAGTTCGAAAAAACATGATACCACAAAGCCAAATATTTTTAATATTTTCCCAATATATTTATCATCCACATGCAATTGGATATAAACTCAATAATTTCTAATTTGAGAATTGTTCTCCCAACAAGTAACTCAACCTCGAGAAAAGTCTACCCATGAGAATTAGGTTTTACAGGATAAAAATATTAATCCCAACTACAGCAGGAGGATAGACAGTGGTTTAGAGAAGGGAAGATAGTAAAAGTAAAATATGAGAGTGTTATTGATTATTTTCATGGAATTGTTAATAAAATGCAATAATTAGAACATTAATTACTAGTTGATCAACAATTCTGAGGGTACATATCACTAGCAGACATGGTACAATATTTGAAATATTTAAAATAATTTGATGCCCATGAAGTACATTTGTATGAAAATGGTCTATATTTGGTCAAGAACTTCAATTGCTTGCATCAACTACTTATAAAAAAAAATCGATATGACTTCAACACCAACCCCTACAATAGCACAATAATCTTGGTCATCTTTTTAACAACATAAATTTAATTTCTTTCAGCCAAGCTTTTAAGATGTGGTCTCTCTTCTTAACAACAACATTACACTTAGGGAATTGAAGTTGAATGTTCCAATAGGTCACCTAGGGAATGGAAAATAAGAGGAATTCACATTTTAAATATTGCAGATGTAATTCAAGAAGTTCTCATTTCCCATGAAACTAGATCTGCTATTTAGCCAACCACCCTTATGGACAAACTTGTATTTCCTTATAAGCGTTTACATATTTTAATTTATGGTGTATCAAATTTTGTAAAATTTTTGTAAGACTCCAAATCTTCCCTTCATTGTCACAAAGAAGGAATTAAGGGTAGGGGAGATGTTTGAGGGGCTAGTCAACATAGTTTACCATCCCAAATAATTCTAGAATTGATATTATAAAGTTGATCAAATCTCCAGTCGAGTCAGCAGTCTAAGTAACACTTTGTTGGTTCTCTGCTACATCGTTTCTCTTCTATTCCTATGTTCCTTATCTTCATGTGATTTCGTGTTTTCCTTTCTACAAGTAACCAATGGTAATTTCCTAGTATATATCATTTCTTTCGAAAATGCTTCAAATTCTTGGACAATATATCAGATCTAAACGTTAAAGGAATTTCATGTACTTGAATGAATATATTTGTGCATAGAGGAAATCTTCCAAAATATATTACATATCATTTAACGGTAGGATATTATGTGTATCAAGAGATATGTTCAGGATTCATGAGATTGTAGCTTTCATTTCCAACAATGGAGAAGAGAGTGACAATTTAGTATTTGAATTTAAAAGATGAATTTTAAATTAAATTGCATACATCCACCTCCTCCTCCTCTTCCTCCACATCCACCTCCTCCTCCTCCTCCTCCACATTCACCTCCTCCTCCTCCTCCTCATCCTACTCCACCTCCTCCTTTCCTTCACCTCCACCTCCTCAACCACCTCAATATCCACCACCTTCTCCTCCTCCACCACCTCCATCTCCACCACCTTCGCCTCCTTCTCCTCCTCCACCACATACACATCCCCCACAAAATCCTCCACCACCACCTCCACCTCCACCTCCTCCAGCACCACCTACACATCCCACCACCTCCTCCAAATCCACCTCCACCTCCACCAACTCCACCTCGTGCCCCTACTCCCCTCCACTTCCAATCCTTCCTTGGACAAACCCCAAAGAAGAATGTTTGCATGAATTTATATGAAGTCAAGATCGTAATCTCGGTTTTTGGATCTATGATTGATGTCTTCGTAACCATAATCGAAAAATTGAGTCCACGGCCAATATATTAATAGCCTATATAATAATTGAGGATTAATCTTGATTTCAAAGTGCTCAGAGTTTGCATTGTGTGAACAGAAGTATAACAGAACACGAAAAGCATCCATAAGTATTTTTCATAGATGCAGAAAAAGAATTGTAAACAAGTGTTGAACATTTCAAATGTGAAAACAAAATTATCTATAAACACTATACATAGTTGCAGGAAAAAATTATACACCCTTCCTTAAAACAAGGCTGAAATAAGATACATGGTTTCAAATTTACAAATAGAATTATTCGCAAATGATATCCATAGTTGCAGAGAAAAACTATAAACCATACTTTAAAACAAGGTTCGAAAAAGAGGCATAGTTGCATGGTTTCAAATATGCAAATAGAATTATTCACAAAAGATATCCATAGCTGCAAGAAAAAAATTATGAACCTTACTTTAAAATCATGACTGTTCGAAAAAGAGCCATGATTTCAAATGTGCAAACAAAATTATCCATGAACAATATCCATAGTTGCAAAAAAAAATTATGAACCTTACTTTAAAACAAAGCTCGAAAAAGAGCCATGGTTTTGAATGTGCAAACAAAATTATCACTAAACTATATCCATAGTTGCAGAATTTTTTTTATAAACAACACTTTAAAACAAGGATTTTGCAAACAAAATTATCAATAAACCCTATCTATGGTTGCAGAAAAAACATGGCTTCAAATGTGCAAACAAAAATTTCCATCAACTATGTCCATAGTTGCAGAACATTTTTATCACCAAGAATTTGAAACAAAGATAACAAAGATCCAAGAAAAGGTAAAACAAAGATCGAAGAAGAAGAGGCATGCGTCAAGAATGTTAAGTTAATTTGAATTGAATTGACACAAATGGCCTCCTTACCTCCAACGTGATTTGGAGTAGAGTTATGAAGTGCTAGTTGCGTTGAGCGTGGATCGAAGAAACGACCTTCATATATATTCAGTCTGACGTTCTCCAAACAAAGATACAGAGGAACGTGGATGGAACACACGATCTTCATATATTCAGTATGCTCTCTCAACAAAGATAGAGAGGCAACAACACTGTGGATCGAACACATGACCCTCTCCCAACAAAGATACAGATACAGAGGCAACAACATTGTGGATAGAACACACCACCCTCTCTCAACAAAATACAGAGTCACAGACAACAACATTGTGGATAGGCATATCTTGAAACAATTAGGCACATCTTGAAAAAATTCGAACAAATTGCTATTTTAAAATCCGAAACGGCTATGAATAAACATCACGAATTCGGATAGGCACCAGGATAGGCACCAATTCGAATTCTTCTACCAACTGTTAACTAAATGTTAGGGTTTAATTCAAACGGCTATGAATAAACAACACGAATTCGTATAGGCACGCATTCGAATTCTTCTACCAACTCTTAACTAAATGTTAGGGTTTAATTCAAGAAATACCAATTACAACCACCCAAAAAAATAAAAAGTTACCCAAAAACCAAAAAGTTACCTAAATTTAGAATGCGGAATATTAATTAGGTTAGTTAAAGATATACGAATAACATTAAATTAAAAGAAAACAAACCAAAATAATTAACCCTTAAATTTAAAATATGCAAAGTAATAAATTAAAAGTTAAATTAAAAAACATGTAATTTCTTTTGACCTAAAAGATTGACAATTTCAAAGTTAGAAAGACAGTATGGTTGATGGCAAATCAAAAAAATTAAAAGTTACATTTTAAAATAACATTTATTTGCTTCTAAAGTAAAAGAAATTGACACTTTCAAAGTAAAACATAAAATATAGAACCTATTTCTACCTAAATTGTAGCTTGAAATTGTCATATAGTAACTTTGTTATAATAATTGTTTTACAAAATATCTTAAATGTGGAGGAACAATAAATTCAATCAAATCTACTTGATGTATAACTATATAAACTAGTTGTGCATACAACCCTTTGTTCTCAATAACATTATGACTTTGTTGAATATGGATAATAGAGTTGAGTTAGAGTATTCAAAATTTTCTTTTTGACATATTTATATTTTGGTATATGTTGTCAATGGAGATACTTCATTCTCTATCTTTAAGTTGAATATAAGAACCAAAATTATCAAGTTAAAGGGTGTAGTTGGTACCAATTAGTTAAACGTTGAATTGAATATGTACTAGAAAAATCATTTACATGACTCTTACCATTGTTTTGTGCGAGATTTTGTAGGATAAAACAAAGGTGACTACTCCACTATAACTAAACAGGTATCACAAACTTACAAAATCCAAGAAAATTATAATTATAATGCTTAAGATGGACCAACTAATCTCCAAAATTTGTTGTTCTCAAGCATTGCTATGGAGGCATGAATCACTTATTATTTTCTCTAACTAGAAATTATTACTTATCTTCAATTGATTCCTAAACATCTCCATATTGAAACAATCCTTGCAATTATCATTATCTTACATAACCAAATCCTAATTCAAATTATTAGAGAAAGTCTATTATTACATGGTATATTAACAAAATATAAAATGTTGTGCATGATATTTTTATGCATGATATTCTCTATAAATATAGACTAATTTCTAAAATCTTATAATAATTATCTACGCTAATTAATGAAAATAAAAATTATTATATATTCAGAGTTGTTTTCAACTAGGATTAAGACTTTGCATCAACACTAAAATTATTTTACAACAATAATAAATCAATAATATTTATTTAATATTAATTATAAATAGGATTATAATAATAAATTATATTAGTTAATATAAATATAGAATATACCATTTTGTATTTAGCTAATCTAATTTAGGGTTTAGGGTATACAGTTTAGGGTTTACGGTTGATGGTTCAGGGCTTAGCTTTTAGGGTTTAT
This sequence comes from Pinus taeda, assembly GCA_000404065.3. NCBI lineage: Eukaryota > Viridiplantae > Streptophyta > Pinopsida > Pinales > Pinaceae > Pinus > Pinus taeda. The sequence goes on along the minus strand of APFE030683291.1, from coordinate 6,353 downwards.
AACAATTTAGTAAATTATTCTGATAAAAAATTAAAGAAGTTATAAAACACTTTTTCAAAATGTTATAAAATACTTAGCATTTAGGGTTTAGGGTTTAGGGTTTATAACACTTTAGACAATGCTTCTAGTAGACACTTAAACGAAAGTAACAAAAAACTTTTCAAAATGTTATGAAATGGCTAGTATTTAGGGTTTGCGTTTGGGGTTTGGGATTTAGGGTTTAGGGTTCATGTTTTAGGGTTGAGGGTTTATAAGGATTGAGTACATTATTTTAGTAAACACTTAAATAAAAGTTAAAAAATATTTTTAAAATGTTATAAAATGCTTAGGGTTTAGGGTTTGGGGTTTAGGGTTTAAGGTTTAGGGTTCATAAGGGTTCAATAAATGATTTTAGTAAACACTTAAAAGAAAGTTACAAAAACTTTTTAAAATTCTATAAAATGCTTAAAGTGTAGGAATTAAGGTTTAGGGTTTAGGGCTTCATGTTTGGGGTTTAGAGTTTAGGTTTAGTGTTTAGGGCTTATAATGCTTTAGTAAATTATTTTGATAAACATTATAATAAAAGTTAGAATAATGCTTTAGGGTGGTTTTGCGCAGTGTTTATGGTTTATAAGACTTTAGTAAATGTTTTAATCAAGACTTATATAAAATTTACAAAATTCCTTTTAAAATGATATAAACTGCTTAGGGTTAAGTGTTTATGGTTTGGCCTTTGGGGTTTAGGGTTTTGGGTTTATAAGACCGTCGTTAAGTGCTTTTAATAAAGACTTAAATAAATGTTCCAAAACTCTTTTTAAAGTATTATAAAATGCTTAGGGATTAGGGTTTTGGATTTTAATTTTCGGTTTAAGGTTTAAGGTTTAGGTTTTAGGGTTTATAACACTTTAGTAAATGATTTTAGTAAACATTTAAATAAAATATACAAAATGGTTTTTAAAATGTTATAAAATTCTTAGTATTTAGGGTTTACACTTTAGGCCTTAGGGTTTGGAGTTTGAGGTTTAGAGTTTAGGGTTTAGGGTTTAGGGTCTATCTTATCCATCAATGGTTCCTTAATTAGGAATCTATCAAGGTGTCTTGCTAACATAGCATCCCCAAATCTTTGATTTCTCCACTTAAGTTGAATAAGTGCTAATTATATATCAATAAAATTGTTATTCTCAAGTAGTTGTTCAAAAAAATTTGTGAGTGAATCTGCATGTGCATGGTTTCCCAAGGAGTTTGCATGTCCCATGGAAAAATTTAAATCTCGCCCCAAAATTATATTGTCAACCTACATAACTAATGATCCCATAAGAGCTTCCAAGAATGACATACTATTGTGACATGGTACATATATATTAAAAATCCTAATGTCAAGACCAAATTAATTAGAAAAAACATCTACAATTAGTACTCCTTCCCTCCCCCAAATATTTACTAACTTCATCAATAATTTTTTTCCCTACAACAATTCCACGAGTTCTACCTCTCATGTGTAAGGCATGGAAATTCCATCGAGATTTCATATATTTTAATAGTGATGCAATTTTTTCACTATCCCCAAGCATCTCTTATAGAAAGATCACATCATATTTCTCCAACTCTAATAATCTCCCAAGGGCTAGTTTTTTGTCATGGCTATCCAAGCCTATATAGCTAAAAGATAACCACTTCATAGAGAAACCATTTCAAGGTTGCCTTTTCCCTAAGAACCCCATCAAGTGATAATTTTCTTTCTTTTTCTACATCCATACTAGCCTTATGAATGGATTTCGATATATATGAATACCCACCTCTAGAGGTTTTGGAAATATTTGGTGGTGATGACATACCTAAGCCTTGCCCAAGCAACTATAAGTTGTTTGGACAAATATAAATAGAAAGAGGGGATAAGCAGAGAACTTAGTATTGTAAGAAGAGTTGTTTACTTGAGTTAAGAATTTTCATAGTAAAGTGGGGATAAACAAATATAATAAAATAATAATTTAGTTAATTTTTATTATTCCTTATTATTTGGATAATGTTAGATGTATAATTGGGTAAGTATTTTGATGCTTCTCATGGATTAATTTGTATACAAGTAATTTAATTTATATGGTTGCACTAGTAGAGAAAAAACCAGTAAAAGTTCTAATTATGGTGGTGTAGTCTTGGTGAGTTGATTCTTGTTATATGGTACTGATGTGAAATACAACATTAACCCATCGGTAAAGATGATGTAAACAATGATATTTTTAGTAGAAATCAATTTATGTATAAATACAAAATTTTTCTCAAAATGACGATGAATCTACTCTATAGTGGAGATGCATAGCATGCATATACATTTATATATGTCAAGTACGGTAATCTATGGTTCAGTGAAAAGGAATAATTTTTTAAATCATATAGTGCTTTAGATAAATTATAGTTCGTTGGAAAATACAAGGATGCAAGTTTGGAGAATAGTTTCGTCTAAGGAATACATTCTTTTAAACATGAATTTCCATTATTCTAAGATGAACTTTTAGTTTTTCATCTAAAACTATACTAAAAAATTCAGAAAATATATCTAAACATACAAAAAAAAAAGAGCAAGGCCAAGCAAGAAGCAAAAAACAATCAAAATTCTTTCTACACTTCAAGCCATACGAAGAGCAAGGCGAGGGAGGAAGCAAAAAACAATCAAAATTCTTTCTACACTTCAAACCATACAAAGTAAAGTGTGCATGTTATTTTGGGAAGAAAATTCTATACCAAAAAATTTTAAACACACAAATCCAATAACCAAAATAAGATAAATTCTCTCATTCCCCATAACAAAAAGATGTAAACACACGAGTAATTCACTATTTTTCAAATATTTAAAACCTTTAGTATTAAAGTAGCTTTCAAATATTTAAAATGTGTTTAAATAATCAATATTAAAATGAGATAACACATTTTTAATAGAAATTTACATACTTGCATAATTATATAAATTAAATTAGTAGTAAATGTTAATAATTATCAATCCACAATAAATATCAAAACATTTACATCATAATTATACTCACGTTTGTAAAATTTAGAAAATTTTGAAATTAAATATCTTATTATGTTTATTATTATAAGTTAAACATATATTCATTTTAGACAACATTGAAGAAGATTTTTATCCATGAAGATTTATATCCACTTTATTATAGATTTTCTTAATCTATAAATAGGGTATATTACAATATCACATGGCTAAAAAACCATAACTCTTTCATATGAAACTTGCTCAAATGAGATTTTGTTAATTAATCAATTTAAATAAAATGACAAAAAAAACATAACTACCTTCACATCAAACTCACAGTCTTTGACTTGTGTATACTACTAATTTTTTTATCAAATACTTAATGGTCCTACCATAAATCTAATAATAATCAATAATAAGATTAAAATTTTTGAATCCCTATTCTACTTTAAAAGAAATATGTTTATCAATATAATTAAGTTTAACTTCATCTTAATTTAAGTTACCAATTACATTTGAAATGGTGAACATATAATTTCATATTAAAAACTTACCATTTTCAAATTAAAAAATTCATACCAAACTGAAAGCTAAATCTATTACTATTGAAACCTAAATGAAGACATGCTATATATATTATTGAATATTAAAACCTAAATCAAAACATACTATATATGTTATTGAATACATAAATATGGAAGAAATAGATCACTTCTAATAACCTTGAAACATTAACTATTGATAGTAAAAAACACGAACTAGAAAGAAAGTATCTATTATTATGGAATAAGACTCTTAAAATATAACTCCAAATTAAAAAAACTTTATAATTTTCAATTAAAAAAATAAATAAAACTTAAAGAGCAATTTAATTTTAGTAATGTTGAAGCCAAATTTCTAAAAGAATATAACGAGGTCTCTCCCATAAAAATCCCACCTTAAATTCATATTCAAATTCAAACTTGAACCGTCCAAATTTGCATGGACGTGGACTACTTTGGATGAGAATTTCAGGAAAAGCATCTTACGGCTATTTTGTTATAATTTTGAAGAAAATCATCTTACGGCTATATTGTTATAGACGTTGTGGTAAACGTCTTCATCGAATCACAACGTTTTCTCTGATGGCTATGACAATGTTGTGCATCCGTGCAATGTTAAGAAATTTCGATGGCTGTAGTTAATTTGGACTTTTCTGTTGTGCATCTGTGCAATGTTAAAGAATTTCGATGTGATGGCTGTCTTTCATTTGGGCTTTTCTGTTTTGTAGGTTTTGATTTGAATTTGACCAAGAAGATCAGCGAGGGGATGCATGGATGTATTTACAATGGAGAAAGGTAACCAGACAACTGTAATACTGATATTTGTGAGAACAATGATAGCTATGTTTCTTGTATTTAGTTTATATTAATATTCATGATTTATTCTTTGGTTTTGTGTGCATCTATTGAAGTAAATTTTTAACCGTACCAGTCTAATTTAAATGTTTTTAAATCCTTATTCTTTTTTATTTCTCTCCGGATCTCATTAATATGTTGGCAATCCCATTCCTTTTTAATTTTTAGTTTTATTTTGATTTTCTGGCTCTGTTCTCTGTTGGCATTTATTCTCGCTCTGTCCTTTCTATTTAGTTTTCGATCTTTAACCCTGCTCTGTTCTCTATTGGCATTTATTCTGGCTCTGCCCTTTCTATTTAGTTTTTGATGTTTAACCCTGCTGATGAAGAGCCGGTTTGTTTCATCAACTCCAATGGTAAGAATTTCGATGTGGATGGCTCTGGTTCATTTGGGTTTTTTTGTTTGGTATGATTTGGGTTTTTCTGTAACTGATATTTGTTACAACAACGATTGCCAGATTGAAGTAGAGTTTTTAACGGGACTGGCCTCATGATAATGTTTTTAAATTCTCTCTGAATTTCTTTATGTGTAGTTTTCATTGTGAATGATACTAAGTTTATGTTTCTTTAGTTTTGAATGATAATGTTTCTTGAATTAAAATAGTTGAATTAATGAAAACTCCATTACTCTCAAAGCTAAAACGGAGTCCATTCATCTCAATTTTATTATTCCATTTTCCTTCTTGTCTCCTAGGCTCTACAGTTTCTTCTTAATTCATTTCAGCCCTTATAATCTCATTGAATTAAAATTATTGGATTGATCCTTTTCATTGTTTTATGTTGCATCGTATGAAGAAGAGCAATACAAACCTCCTTGGGCTTCAATTACAATTACAATTCTATTTCCTTTGAGAAAATATTCCTCTCCAAATTATTCAGGGGATTTGTTTCAGTGTTTTATGTTGCATAGTGTGAAGCAGAGCCATACAATTACAATTACAGTTCTATTTCCTCTGAGTTTTACTCTCAAAACACACCCCAATCTTGTAATTTGAGCTAATATTCTTGAGTGTTTCAGTGGAATTTTATACTCCGCAAATTTTAACTTGATATTCCTAACTATTTAGAAAATAATAGCCAGTGATTTGCAAAGATGAGTTCTCAATAATAACTAGGTATGGAAGAAATTATGAGTCATTTTCAGTAACAATAATGAATAATTCTTCACATCTAAAATTTAAGTGTAAATCAAATCTTTTGGCATACTGACTTTTCATTGAAGTTTTTTGTAGTGTGTAATTGGCATTTTGATTCTATAGATTATACTATTCCTTAATTTTTAATTGTCTTTCAAATAGAAATAGAAGTAATTTAGAATATTTATAAATTAATAAAATAATAAACATTGTTCTTGGACTTGGACTAGGAGAAGAAAATACAGAAATTAGAGAATTCCTTAAATACATAGAAGAATAGTTAGATTTTATTTAATAATTATGTTTTCCCAACCTTCTAATAACTATAATGTAAAACCACAACAAGAATAATGTATTTTCAATTAATATTTTCAATATTTTATGTTAAATATCTCAAAGCCATATGCCTTTACTTTGTCATAGGTGTAGTTTGTATCCATGCTCTAAGCTCTGCTCTTGATAGAAACCTAATCCTCTCATTTCAGTTTTAGTTAATATATTTAACACTGTAATGATTTAGTTTTATGAGAGTGGTTTTTACTGATTTTTTTTAGTTGGGATTAATTTATTATTGTAATTTTATTGTTCCAATTTGTATTTCACTCCTTTCAGATTATTACATTTATTTATTGATTTAGTTTATCTCTGTGAAAGTTTGTGGTTTTATTGAGTTCTTTCTTGATTAAAAATATAGTTGACTTAACCTATGCCTCTCAGAATGGATGGGCCCTCCAATTATATTTTTAAATTTTACAAATATATTTTTCATTTAGAAATATATTTTTTGTTTATGTCTTATAAGATATGGTACATTTAAATTTTTTTATTATTGGATTTCTCTAAATAAATTTCAATT
>APFE030683285.1:10434-33489 GCA_000404065.3 Pinus taeda | reverse complement strand
ATTGGGGTGCTTCACCAAGGACGAGATCTTCGCGTGAGCCAGCAGTGTCGCCTTCCGTACAACATCAAGCCCTTCACGGATGAGGTATTGTGTGACATTGCTCCCCTTGAAGTTTGTGATGTATTACTAGGACAACCATATTTGTGGAAGCGGCATGCTGTGTATGAATCAAGGCCCCGTGCTGTTATTATTACATTGGGAAATAAGTTGTTCAGGATACCAGAGGTAGCACCACCTGCCGCCATCTCTTTGATTACTGCAAAACAATGCAGTAAGATCATTTCTAAAACCAGGAAATTTGTTTTCCTGACGATACGCCCTCAGAAGAAGAAGAAGATAGTGGCCGCAACCTCCAAATTGCCGATATGAAAATATGCGATGAGAAGATGTGCGATGAGATGGAGTGATCACACCATTGAAGAAATGTTATATTTAGGATTGGAGATAGTCATGTCGCAAATCACACATCGTACATTGCATCTCACAATTTATATTTTGCACACGCACATCGTGCATTGCAGATTCGGAATAGTGGTATGGCCATGAATAAAAATGTGATGAAGTGATTGCAATATCAGCGTATCGGAATATCGGAGAATAATCATGTTGAAAATGGAAATATCGGCAATGTAATGGATGAGCTAATCGGTGATCGACAAACTTTAAGTACTGAATGAAACACGATATAATTCTTTCGATGCCGATATGCAATAAATGACGTTGCTAATTGGTGATCGGTAATTTTAAGCACATGATGTAATACTTCTTGATACGCTGATATGCGATGAAGAGTGGACCCAATAACTTTATGATGAGATTTTAATAACATATAGGATTTGAGACATCAGCCCTTTAAAATTATGCCCCTACTTTTATTGTGATTGAATGGACATGATATTTTATAAACTTGATTGAATTTCATATCGGGGCCAGAATTATGTGGCCATCGCAATATCAATAGAGTCGTTTATCGGAGATTGGCGCTTTATGATAATGGAAGTATATTCAAATGCAAACCTCTGATACATTTAATGTGATATGATATATTAGTGAGGTAATACATCGGAGATCTTTCAAAAATGCTAAAAGAAACTTCCGATGGAATATTTCACTATAAATGGTTATGAAGTGGATGATGTGATATCTGAATGAAATTATTGACGAAGATGAGCGAGATGGTAGTATTGCGAATATGTATTCACCCTAGTATCAACAATATGAAATCAAATTGAAATGATGAATGAAAGAAAAGTTAAAAATGCTCAAATTCTAATCAATCACAAATTAAATTTTCCTGAACCTGTTGCAAATTTGAAATGGGTTGGTTGGTTACTTCAAGTTTTGAAAGAAAATGAAAACCTGCAAAACAAAAATTGAAAATAAACTAATGAAAAGAGAAACTAATAATAGATAAGAATGAACTTGTGAATGTGTACCTGGAAAGAAATTCTCTGTAGTTTTTTACCTCAAGAATCTTCAAATTTTTCCTTCGATTTATCAAAATTTTTCCTTTGTGCAAAATGATCTCAGTATTTATTCTAAATTGGAGTGAGAAATCAACATAAATAAAATATTCTTATTCATGTTCAGGAAATATAAAATTTACTAGAAATAAATATGAAAATAGACTTCCCTCTTGAATTGAAACAACAATTTATTACCTTTGTTTATTCCAAATATCTTTGAAAAGAACATGTATTGTTATAGTGACTATTCAATAATGCATTTAATAAATGAATATGATGTGTATTGTAGCATCAGATAATAAACTAAAGATCCGAATGGGATAAATCCACCAATTGTGGAAAAATATCGACACAGATTTAAATGTGTGCCATGTGCATACTCAATTAAATTCTATCAATAAATTATTCAAAATAGGAAGAGATGTATTCATGGGTAGAAGTATTGTTGCAAGAAAATTTTAAAAAGGAAAACAAGAATTAAAACTTTCTAATAGGAATAAAATGTTTCATTGAACATGCATGAGAAGGGTTGATTGTTTTGTTTTATTTTTTTAATCTACACAACTGTTAAAAACAAATTAACTACATAAAACAAACTAACTAAATTAATTCTACTCCTATTCTAACCATATACATCAAAATGACTAGATATAGTCATATTTCTATTGTAATCATTTTCTCATTTTAATTCCTGCATGTATATACAATTCAAATGTTAGTAATAAAAATAGAAATCTTATTAAACTAGGAAAATTAAATCTATAAGTAGAATGCACAGCTATTGTTAGTAACTTAATGAAAATCTTTCTTTCGAAATTTCCTTTCCAACTAAATACCAATTGGATCATAGAAATCTGGATGGATTTCTATTAATAATTGGGAAATGTTCAAAAGAGGAGATGAAAGGCCAGATTGTGAATATGAGCTTTTAGTTTCAAAGGCCTGAAAGAAACTATTAGTGTTATGTGTAAATGTTAAGCTATTGACAATCTTCCATGAATGAAAAGTTTCCAAATATTTTTCAAATGAATTAATGAAAAATGAATGGAAATCTTTCAAATGAAATGGAAATTTATTAATTAAATTGTATTGTTAGCGGATTTCTAAAAATACATTCTCTTGTTGATATTGTCTTTGAGAAGATATAAGCTTTTGATAAAACATTAGCACTTAGTGAAATTGAAATATTAATAGCTTTTGATGCTCTTGATTATAATATAAAACTTCAATTTTCCAACAGGGCAATGCATCAATTGAATGTTTGATAGTAAAGTGTTCAATATGCCAATGTAATGTATCAAAAATCTGAAAATAAATATGATTTTATACAAAATAAGTGAGGAAACAAAAATAAAATGAAATTACTATTTGTACAACTCATATTACAGCACAATTGGGATCGTTTTGAAATAATTTCTTTTTCACAAGGATTGACCAAAATTATGGAATTTGAGTAATTTCAAATTCCAACTTGTGAATTAGAAAGAAAATTATGATTATGAAGAGGAATGAAAGCTTGATCATGATTTGAATCATAAATTGGAACATTTTCTCGAATAGTGAAATCATGAAGATAATTTGCTGCTTTAGAATGAGGATTAGTTGGAATAATTTTTAAATTGAAATGTTCTTCATTCTCAGATGTTATTTGAATTTTATCATGAGGATTCTCTTGAGAAAAATAGAAATCAACATCTTTAATATCAGAGTAATTATCATAAATGACTTCACAAAATTCTCTAGAATTCCCTTCAATCTCATCCAATATATCCAAACAAGGAGGAACAAGAATTTCATGTTCATTAATGGCAAAAGAATGATCAATTATTGTTTCTCTATCTTGATAAAAAATTATTGGTAATTAATTTAAATCAGCCTCTTTAATTTCTGAAATATCATTAATACCAAGAGGGAAAAAATTACCATCATTAAAAATATCAGGATAAAGGGAAAAATGTGAATCTAAAATAATGCATTTAAAAATGTTTCTGTTTGAGAATTCTTGTACATTATGCTCATTGTAAATTTCAGATTCTAAATCATTCCTTTGTGTGCTCATGCTTTCTTGAAGAAGGCTGCTTTGCTACTTTAATTTCAGCATTTGCTCATCATGGAAAGATTCAGAAATTTGTACAGCAATTTGCATGCTATTATTTACTTTGATTGTTTCTTGCACTTGCTAATTTGCAATATGTTTTTCTGAATTTCATGCAGAGTAACTTTTAGATTCCAATGCAACTTTTTCTCCAAAATTGTTGTTGTCGTCTTCTTGCATTTGATTAGAAATATTTTCCAAGCTTTGTGAAACCACTTTATCACAATTTAATTGGACATCCATATTGGAATTCTGATTTATGTTAGAAGGGGATAGAACAAAGCTTGAACTAATTTCATATGGATCGGGAATGGGAGGAAGAGAACAAATATGTTCAACCAATCTAGTGATTCTTCTTTCGTAGGTTTATCTTCGACTTTAAATTTTAAACAATTCAAATAAAGTAGAATATTACAATCTTTAACAGACTCATTTTCATTTCGTAGATATTCAATTTCATCACATACCTGATCATAATCATAGCGGTCAAATTTACAAATGAAAATTGTAACAAATTGATCCCATCTATGAATTGATTCAATCAGAAGAGTTCTACACCAGTTTCTAGCTTCTGCCACAAATGTGAGAGTAACAATTCTGCATAAGATGCCTTCATCAATTCCTTGAAAATCATAATTTGAAACATTTTGAATAAATAGAAGGACATGATTAAAAATAGAAAAATTTCTCTTACCATTGAATTTTACCTGAGACAAGAGTCTTACCACTTCGGGTGGAGTATTGGAAGATGCACGTCCATGGATACAACTCCAAATTGGAAGTTTAAGAGGAGCCATCGTGATTAAATAAAATGTTAAAATTGAAAAGACTCCAACAGAAAATAAGTTTTAGGCACTCCTTCTAGCGCCAAAATGTGGAAGCCTCGAAAATTGCTGCAACAACATGGGGGATGACCACCCTGTCTGAACCTTAAAGAAGCTCCTTTTCCATTTGGAATGGTGGTTCTAACTGGTTCAACTAGGTCCAATTATCTTGTCTCAATCTCCAATAGCTTTAAAATATGACTTTCATTTGCCAATGGAAAAGACACATCATATCAACCTTCTTACTGATCAGGCAAGAAAGTGATCCTTAAGCTGGTTTGCGGCTCAGCCAATCCACTACTAAAGTTTGCCTCTTTGGGAAGAGGACTTAAAAGAATTTAGAACTTAATCTAAATGCAAACTTGTTCTAAGATGCAAGTAAAAGAAACTATCTTAATCCTATCTCAATTAGGTAGATATAAATCTAACCCAACCAAGAGCAGGTATTTATAATATTGGGATTGAAATGTGTCTTGTTTATAATAAATATCATGTTAATGAAGTAGTTCAATTAACTAACATTATGGATATCAAAACACATCCTATTGAGACCTTTTAACTGAAATAATCAATCAATCAACACTCAGGAAGATGTTCTCAGAATGGTCTTGATCATTTAGTTAATAACTTGAATAATTAAATAATAATATGCAGAAAAAGTTCACAACATATCACTATTTATTAATCAGTATTAAAAGACATATTTATGAGTAAATAGTTACTCAAAAATCAGAATTCAGCCCATAAGAACAGAGATAAATAACAACATAAAATAGAGGCAAATTACCCATACTGACAAAAGTGCACAAATATGTAAGTAAATTGACACAATTCTTGTTATTATAAAATAAAACCAGTATTTAAAATAATAGTATTCGAAATACCAATTTATTGAATCCATTTCTTCAACTCTGGTCTCTAATAGTCCTTTACAATGCTTAAGTTTTTTCTTTCAAAACCAGAGCTACAATAGTGCAAACTCTGTTCATTATACATAATTCAGAATGTAGAAGAAAAACCTTAATAATCTCCAAATCTGAGATTCCACTCCTCCTACCTACAACTCTAAATCCCTATTACAAAAGTGCTTTTAGAATTGCAGAATTGCAAAGGAGAAAAGTCCTTTATTACATTCTGCAATCTGCTATTTATAATATTTGCAAAGGAATTCGTGAGAGGAAAGTTTGTTGAAGAGAAATTTGCCCAATCCAATTTTATTTGCTCAAAATTCCAATATCTAATTACTAGAGCCTTTTCATTGATTGAGATCTTTTTCTCCATATTCTTTATACTGTTTTCCTACAATAAGAAATCAAAATAAATTAAGATGTAACAATAAAATCAAAATATCATTTCTAACATTAAAACAAATCCAATCAAATTTAATTTAATAAATATAAAGCATTTTAAAATCGTTCAAAATTGTTCTTTAAACAATTTAAATTATTTGTAAAGTATTTTAATTTGTTTTCAAAGCATCGTAAACTATTTTTAAAGCATTTTAAATTGTTTTTAAAGCATAAGCTCTCTATTGATGCCTGGGATGGTTTAATTGGCGAAAGATATTATTGATGAGCGAATCTACAATTAGAAGAGACTTTGGTGAATGAAAATGAAGAAAATAAAACTCAGAAAAATGATTTTGTTTTCAAAATTCGGAGCTTGATCTTCTGTCTGATTTTTGACCCAATAAATGACTAAATCTATTAGAGAAACCTCCTCAGAAATGTTCTTCTTGATTTTATCTTTCCAATGAACCGTCCTGGGCCTCATTTAGCCAAGTATAACTCAATCTATGAACTTCCAAAGTAGATGAGTTAATTTTGGCACAATTCTGGAATTTCTGTTGTTGGGCTAAAAATCAGATTTTTTCTGAATTAAATTATAGTCTTAAATTAGATTTTAATTATTTAATAATTAATTCTAAATTAATTATTAACTAACTAATATATACAATTAATTCTAATTTAATTATCATCTAATTAGAAATTAATTAAGTTACAAAATTAAATTAATATACAAATGATTTTAAAAAGTTAATTTAAATATAATTAATATTATAATTCAAATTATATTATAATTATAATATAATTATTATGATAAAAATATAAAAATTAATTCACAAACCATTGGAATCAACCAAAACAAAATCCATAAAACAAACCATTAAAATCAATCCCACCTCATTAATATAAACAAACCATTAGAATCAATCCAACCTCATTTATTCATCCACGTGAGTTTATGGAGGGATATGGTGAGTGGAGTGTGAGGTGAGTGTGACATGAGGGTGAGTGAGGTGGAGGTACAGGAGGCATAAGGGGTGAAAAACTTTGTATTAAAATCTTTTAACACATCACATTTTTCAATCGCAAATCCTTTAATGTTTAAGTTGAGAAGCTTGTTAAAATTGCGATATGCGATATGCGATGTCGCAATATTGCATCACATGAAAACATCATATCGCATATTCTTTTAAAAGGTTCATTGTAATCTTGTGATATTGGTGGACCCGATAAATTAATAATATAATGTTAATACTCATATCAGATTCGGAATAAATGTGAGAATGACTTTAAAATGAAATTCATGGTTTAACTTGGAATGCATTGCATGAAGGGATTCAATCAGGGTTCTAATAACTTGATTCCCTATGAATTTTACGAAGTGCAATTTGCGATGGACACGATCGTATTGTAAAATTTTTATTATTTATTTTATTTCTAGTCGAAGCTTAATGGGGTTTGTTTGAGCTATAAAATGAAATTAAATGGGGTTTGCTTGGAGTGGTATTTTTCTATTTAAACTACAGCCACTTTAATAAAAATAAAAATTAAACTATAGCCACTTCGACATTCTGGGTTTTTTTTAGATTAGTAATTAATTTGAAAATTGGAGTAAATCACTGAAATCCCAATGTTTCATGATTTCGCTGTATAAGTAAAAATAAAAAATGTTAGTGAGGACTAACTAGGGGTTAATATTTAAAACAAATTCATTATTGAACTAATTTATTTATAAAAATGGAATATTTACATTTTATTCATTTTTAACCCAGACGACAGAAATGATTAGACTTCAAAGGACTGTCATTCACAGACCAGTTGACCAAATGAGGTGAAACAAGCATCAATGGGAAGCTTATAAAAAATCGATTTTAACAAGGCAATCAAAACAAGAATCTAAAGAAAAAGAAAAATTAACAAAATTGTAGGATAATTAACTTAACAAAAATCCTAAAAGGCGTTTAGCCAAAAATTTATAGAAAGGGTCCCCATTATTTGAAGTGAACAAGTCAAAAATGGGGGGGTTGTGTTTTACCACAACATAACGCCATGGCAAGATGGACATAAAGAAGACCTGTAGATAAAAAAAAAAGGAAAACATAAACATCAAATACAATTGAGCAAGGGTTTAACATAGGGAAGGAAAATATGAATGACATCATCCCAATTGGACATAGGTTGAGACAAAACAAAAATAGGATGTCGAAAATACTAAACCCAATAAAGGTTTATTATAGATGGAATTATGTCATCGAGAGTGTATTTGGAAAGAGTTTCAATTGTTATTCCTCAACCAACCCTGTAAATAGGGGAATATAAGATGGCAATATTCCATTAAACTTTAATGTGAAACCCTTGAGTAGTCATGAGAAAAAAATACTAGTTAATGCTAAGAAAATTCAATCCAAAAACAAGAATTCCTAATAATCCTATGTAAGGTCAAAATTATTGTTACCTAAAAGGGTTATTGTGCTTGCATCTGGTGATTAAAGTACGATCCATGCAAATAACACATTGCAGGTATTAAAAAAATTATGCACTAGCATCATGGAGAACCAATATAGATATTTTGTGCCAACATTGAATGAGAAGTCAAGTGGCATAGTTGAATGAACACTCCATAAACAAGCAAAATCCTTTGTGTAGTTGCAAAGCTCCTAACTATTATATGTTGTTGTGTGAATGGCAAATGATACCGGGTAGAGGGAGTGGTAACAACCCTAATCACCCATAGAGAGACTTCCACCATTAGATTTCCCTAGAAGACCTTAGCCATCCTCGACCTACATACCAAGTGGGTAGTCCAAACACCAGAGTACCATGTTACCAAAAACATGTGACATTAAGACATCATAAGAGAGGCCCGACACATTACCATATGGCAATGAACAATGTAGTGGTAACTCATATTTTTTATAGAAACAAGGTTGTAGGGTTGTAATGCTCTAAAATAATTATTTTTCTACCATTTTTTTAATGTCAACATGAACACGTTAATATATATTTGGGATAGTCACCTATAAAAACACATTGTAAATGATGTAACCAGATACAACCAATGTTGTTCAATGGTAATAATACTTTATATAATGTTCATAAGGATATTTGATTTGATGGTGAGGTAATCTAGCCATCTTATGACCTTAAATAACATTAACCATTTATCTCATAACACACAAAGAATTTAGAAATAAAAATAATGTTGGTTATCATGCTTATCCTAAAAAAAAAAAAATTATTATCTGAAATTGAATGAATTTTGAGGTACATTACAAGAATGCATTTCCCACTAAAACCAAGAGAATAAAGTATTTTGTAGAGAAATGGAATTTGTTCCTTTGTGGTCTTTTCATGAGTGGAAAATTGGAATGCTACATTTTCTTTAAAATATCTGAAAAGGATGGAGTGGAATGACCATTATTGTCATCCTTCTCTATCTCCTTTTTGTGGGTGGATCTTCTTTTTATACAACAAGGACCTTACCTTGTGAATATTCTGAAGATCCCAATACAAGAATTTAATCTACTTTTGGATGATCTATGTTCATTGCACTCAAGCTAATGCATCCTATCACCATTTGGATCCTAAATCTCTTCTATTCCTTGAGATGGGAAAACATTAAATATGTTACTGGAGAAAGATTCAAGCTTGGAGGGATGTTGAGGCTTGATGGCACACTAAGACCCCCTTGGAGCATGAACCTTTCTCTTTCTTTGAACCTTGCTCATCATTGTTCTAAGGTGTTGTATTTGGATTGAAAATGACAATTACTTCTTTATATTTGGAAAAATTTTTGTAAGGTACCTGTTGTCACTCTCAGAGACATCCTTGGATTTCTTACAAGACCAGTGCTTGGGCACATCTAAATCGGTGTGCCTCAAATGAATCCCTACCAAGAGGAGACACCACTGTATTCTATACATAGATATCAGAGAGTTGGTTCTTTCATTCAAAGATACAAGTCGTATGTTTCAGCATTTCTTCACACACATAGTTCCCAGAAATATAACAGAAATAGTGAAGGCCAAGCACTTCAAAGACTTACAACTTAATTAGCTTTATAAGATAAATGAGAGGAAATAAAGAAAAGAGACAACTCAAGATATAGAGCTCAGAGTTCTGAGAATTCTATATATAAAATATAGAGCCAAAAACCATAAGATTTACTATAACTATCTAAGTGACAAGAATATGTAATGGACATAGAAGAAATGAATGATATGCCTCACACAATATAGTTTTGGAAATATAATTTCAACCCCTCACATAGGCATATGCATTAACACTTCAAAAGGGATGAATCTATAGACAAGTATGAAATATTATAGTATCTATTATCACGTGAATTCAAAGAGAAAAACATACAAGATGAATGAAACAAAGTAATAAGTTGTAATACATCAAAGGAGGAATCACCACTATTCATGTAATATTATGCAAGATCTATGTGACTAAGTGATACAATTTTCACAAAAATATCTAACCTTCTTCATATTTCAGAACCCCTTTTTCAGTGCTACGACCCCATTTTTATAAGAAGAGGGGATGCTTTCAATCATGGTTTCATACATAAAATCCAAGGTCACGTTTTTTAGTTGTCAAGTTAGTTTGGTCTCTCGGCTCGGGGAGTTTTTGTATCAAAAAACTTAAGAACAATAATAATGGCCTCATAGAAGAAGGCACATTACAGAATCACGAAACAGGTGAGACATTGATGTAAAATCCCAACGCCCCATCCCTGTAATCACTTATGTTTCATGACTGTATTTAGCTCATGACATATGCTCCTGCACTGCTCATCTAATTCTCATAATTCCTTCTTTAATACCTTCGGTGCCAACCTTGAGAACGGGTTATGAAGCCACTTCTGTGAGGTGCCTATACTTGGTTTTAAAAGCTCCTTCTCCTGATTCACTACTACAGTCGCCTCTGGGACCGAATTTATCACTTTAGCCATAAATGTTCTACTAAATCCCTCGACACTCTACTCTGCCTAGTCTCAAAGTCTTGATATCCTCTATCTTCCTCTGCAACTGCTTTCAGTGCCAACCTCATGATTTCTGCAATAAAAACCTTCTATGTATAGTTGGCGCCCTGATCTGGCCTAGGGGTGCATTCTCGATTTAATGATAGATGTCTCAAGGGGCACAAGCATTCACCTCTTCATACATATGAAAGGGCACAGGCTTATACCTCTGGAACATTCGAAAGGGCATCTTTAGATTTCCCCCTTAGCCTCCCTTTCTTATAGCCCCTTTATTGAAATTCCTTATACAATCAGAGCTAGAACAAAAGTCCCATGTGTTTGGCACTAAAGCTCTCAATAATTACGTAAGGGGCCTTTATTTTTATATTGTAGAAGTCCCTTATCAATCGATTTCCTGGACCCGAACTCTTTATGAATCACAACTCATTATATATCGCATTCGAGGCCTTTCCTTATCTCAATTGCAATGGACAATAAGCCTGAAACCTAGAACCACTCATCATCGATCACCGATAAACCTATTGATGTCATCACTGTCACATCACTGTTGATGTCATCACTGCAATGTGTCACCCTATCAGTGGTGACACGTGGCACCTGAAAATGCCAAAAACTAGTGACACTTGCCCACCTGTTATGTAAGCATTGGTACGTACCATGTCATTGCTGACATCAGCTGCTATGTCAGCTTAGTACACCAATCAGAAGTCACCATGTGGCCTCTTATAGGAGAGAGAAGAAGGCTTACCTGGCCCTGGTTTTTCATGCTTTTTTCCTTTGTATTTGGTTTTCTTGGCCCTTGATGATGCACCACTTTATTGCAATGTTGAAAGTTTGCAGGTCTTTTTAAGTTGAAACCCCACCAATCCACTGATCATCGATACCATGTGGAGGAGAGAGAAAGGGGGCCACCTGCCCTGGTTTTGTTAAGTATTTCCTTTATTAATATTTTCAATACTTCCCTGACGATACAACATTATATTGTAGATCAACCCCCACAAAGTCTTTAAAGTTTTAGATTACGGGACTGTTGGGATGCGGGATGCGGGATCATTTATGGACAGGACACAAGATTATGGGTAGTGTGACACATGGCCCCCTTCCAGAGGAGAGATAAAAGTTCTTTGTTTGCCTTGTTTTGTTAGCCATTTTCTTTGTAACGCTTTTCGGCTCGACCCGTGATAAATGTTGGACCCTGACCCGTCAACTGCTGATATGCAATATCAGCGATCGGCGAATCATTGTTTCTCGCTCCATTAGTGATCCATACCCTTCTGAACACCAATATGTGATATGTGATGAGCCTCCTGGGTCTCGATTGCGATTTTCTCTCCATACTTAGCCATTTTCCTCAATCAGCTGGGCTTTTCAGGGGCAATCTTATATATACCCACTAGAAATATTTTTCTGAGAATTATGCAATGGAGGGGATATCATAAAGCTCTAATAAATTTTGTGGCTCAGGAAATGGATTTAACTTCATTGTTCTCATGCATCCTGGACCATTGATCATTTGCAAAGCAGTGAGTGAGCAGTAAATGAAAACCTTGGCTCCATCTTGGGACAGTGCCTTGCCAGCAAGGTATTGAGAACCTGCACACTGCAAACTACTCCTTTGGGCATGGAGTCACTACTAAATCAAAAGAGAAATTTCACAAAAGCACAAATTTTTACAATAAAGAAAATTCAAATGAAAATTGCAATAAACACACCAGATATTTATAATTAGTGTAAGACAACTAATTCTTAATTTTGAAAATAGAAATTGAGGAAATGACCATTCATTGGTAGTTCCAACAATTCACCATCCAAGTTTTCAAGTAGAAATGTGTTGTTCCCTCTCTCTTCTACAATCCTTAAGGAGCCAAACCATAGTGGATCAAATTTTCCATGTTTGCCTTTATCCTCCCGTTGGACATCCCACCTGAGAACTAAATCTCCTAGTTGAAAAGGTTTTTCCTTGGCCTTCTTATTAAAAAGAGATTTCATTTTTTGTTGATAATTGGACCGTTTGGCATCTACCTGTTCTTTTTTCTCCTGAAGGTCAACCAACTAATTAATCCTCCTTGTCAAGGGACTTGGCTCCTCTTCAGCTTCTTGTAACAACCTCGCTACTAGCATTTCTAGTTGAATTGGGAAGACAACAAATTTGCTATACACTAACTCAAGAGGTGATTTCCAATGGATCGTTTAGGTGTTACACTGTTGGCCCATAGAAAAAACTTCAATTCGGAATCCTAGTTCCTTTTGTTTTCAGTGATAGTCTTCTTCAGCACCCTCACCACATCTTTGTTTGAGGACTCAACCAAATCATTGCCTTGAGGGTAGTATGTAGTGGAGTTCCCAATAATAATATTGTATTTATGGTGGAAGCTAGTGAACTTGGAATATTTGAATACTTGAGCGTTATCAATGATGATTTTTAAAGGGAAACCAATTCAGGATAGTATGTTCTCCTCCATGAACTTTATCACCATTGAATCTATAGCATTTCTAGCTGGGATGGCCTCTACCCACTTGGTGAAGTAGTTAGTAGCTTTCAATATCCATTTGTTTTAGCCACTGGATGATGGGTTAATCTCTCCTATGAAGTCCATTCCCCACTATCTAAAAGGCTCCTCCACATGTACAGGAATCAGGGGGAGAGGAGCAAACTTTTGTCTTTCAACAAACACCTAGAATTTTTGGCACCCCCTAACTTTGTTATAGACGTCGTAGAACAACGTAGGCTAGTAAAATCTAGCCTTAAGGATTTTTGTGTGCCGTGGTCTTCCAGCTGTAATTCCATCCACAGACTCCTTCATGAATCTCCCTAATCACCTTATGGATCTCTCCTTCCACCAAACATAGCAAAAATAACCCCACAGGGTCTTTCTAGTAAAGTAGGCCATTGGATATGATATATTTTTGGGATTGTAACCTTAGGCTTCGATATTTGGAGGCATCCAGGCCCAACAGGGACCCCAAGAATAAGAGGTACTGAATGATATTCTTTTACCACTGTGATCCCTTGTACTTGACATAGATTTTTTCTTAGACTTTTTTATATTGCTTTGGTGCTCCTCTAGTATGTCTTCTCTGTGGTTAGATTTATCCCTAGTGCTTCGTAGTTAGGTTCAGACAAAACCTTGGCCATTATTTGGCCTTTAATGAGCTTGGTAGGCTTTACTTCTAGATCATATTCATGTATTTTTTTCTATTTTCCTACCCCTCTTTCCCTCGTTGTGTCCTTGCACCAAGATGTCATTGACTATTGTTGTTGGTACAAAAGTTGTGATCATCGATTGCAACACATACGCATGAAATTCCTTCAAAGCCATGACTAGTGTGTAAACTCGTTTCTCCAATATATTGTATCTTATTTCAACATCCCTTAGTACTTGGCTAAATAAGGTGATGAGCTACTCATAACCTGCTTTATTTTTATGTAGCAGCACTACGGAAATGGTATGTGAAGCGGCGAAAGAGAAGATGTAGAAAGGCACTTCATAGTCGGGACTGGCTAACATTGGGGGTTCAGCCAAAGCTTCTTTGATTCTTCTAAAATAATCACGGGGGATGGGGCTCCACTTGACTTCGTTTCCCTTCTTAAGCATGTCTGTAATACCTTTGACAATCTATGCATAGTTGCTATAAACAACCTAAAGAAATGTATTCTCCCCAAGAAGGCTTGGACTTGTTTCTTATTCCTAGGCAGAGGAATGTGGTTGATGGCTTCAACCTGTTTAGGATCAATCTTCACACCCGCCTGCGATACTACATTTCCTAGAAGCTTCCCCTCACTTAGGGTGAACTGGAATTTGTTAAGATTCAAGGTGAGACCATATCTCCTACACTTCTCAAAGGTGAGTTCTAAGTGGAGGATGTGTTCCTCCTCAGTCTTGGAAAATATTGTGAGGTCATCCAAGTAGACCACCAAGAATTTGTCCTACTCCCCCACGAAAGCTATGTCCATGGCCCTTTGAAATGCGGACCCTGCATTTATAACCCTGAAAGGCATGAGAGCATACATAAATGTTCCCCATGGGATGGTGAAAGCGATATTTTCCTGATCCTTGGGATGAAATGCCACTTGATTATATCCAGAGAACCTGTCCACCATGGACATTCTGACTGAACCAACCACCCTCCACAATATATTATCCATCTTGGGGAGTGGGTAGTTGTCTTTCAAATACACCCTGTTTGGGTTCCGTCAGTTTATACATAGCCTTATCTCTCCATTCTTTTTTTGAACCAAGACCAGATTTGCAACCCACTCAGAATATCTTAGAGGTACTATAATGTTTTCCTATATAAGCTTCCTTATCTCCCTTTCAATGGAGGGGATTAAGAGTGGATTTATTTGTGTGAGTTTCTACTTACAGGGTTTCAATCTACTTTTGAAAGGAATCTTATGTTGCATGATGTTAGTATCAAATGTTTTCAAATCATCATAAGACCAAGAAAAAACACCTTTGTAGGCTTTGAAAAGATCTAAATACCTTTGTTTGTAATGCAAGGGGATTATTTTTGACAGCTTGATCATTTGGGGTCCTCCTCTGATCCAACGTTGCAATCTTGTACTTGATCATCCATCTCATAATCTTTTTTCTTGGTAGCTATATTGTCTTTATTAAAAATCCTTTCTAGTGGGACTAGTCTGCGAGGGATATTGTTCCCTTTCAGTTGCAAAATTGTGTGCCCAACAACTACATCTTTCCATGAAGTGGCTTCTTGATCTACTTCTTCTTCTTCTTCTTCTTCTTCTTCTTCTTCTTCTTCTTCTTCTTATTCTTCTTCAATGGTAGAGTTAGAAAACTCCCCAATGGCCTCTATGAATTGTTTCACTTGTTCATCATCTTCGAACACTTGCTAGTGCTTAAAATTATCAGGTACGGAGGATATGTACTTGAATTCCACCATATATGAGGAGAGGATTTTGAGGGGGCCTAAAAGTACTTGCAGCTACAACAAGAGAGTCATCCATCCGGTTTTCTTCTCTGGTCATAAACTAGATGTTAAAGCCTACGAAGAAATTATCAATTAAGTCCCACACTTCATTTCGGTACGTCCTCAGTCTAGAGTGTTTGGCCTAGAATTCGTTCCTCATTTGCCTTACAAATAGCTCAGAGTCTCTTTAAACTGTTAGACATTCAATATTCAGATTGTTTGCAATCTATAACCTAAGGAGAAGTTCTTTGTATTCTGCCACGTTGTTGGTTTCTTCAAACTTCATCTGGAATGAGAGGGGTATCAGACAGCCTTTAGGAGATACCAACAATAATACTGCCCCATTCCTTATTTTGAATTAGCTCCGTCAAAATATAATTTTGATACTTTTCTTTCACTTGCAAGCTGATGTTTTGAGGGCCATGTTAGGTGGATTGATGTTTCTTCTATGATAGCCTTATCTTCTTCTAGCATTAGGTAGGAGAGGTCACTTTCTTTTCCACAGACTGGGGATTTCTTTGAGCCTTTAGCTGAGGTTATAGTTTTTACAAACCTGGATTCTCTATATATCCTCCTTTGCTCTCCTCCAAAGGTGGGAATGGTGGCGTAAGTTAGATCCAACTTGATAGAGTTGCCTTCCTTGGAACCCCAACATCTAGATAGCAGCATGCCAAAAGGAGGGGTATATCTGCGGCTACTATGTCCATTACCATGCTCTTCTCAGGGACCTAAGCCACGTTCACCTCTAGATTCTTTATCATACCTAAAAATTTTACCTTGTTGGAGTCAAAAGAGTAAAGGTCCTTGTAGGGCCTAGTGATTTGTAAACCAAGGTGTTCCATTACTTGCAATGGCATGAGGTTGTGGGAGGCTCTAGAGTCCAATATGAAATTATGTAAAAGAAGATCATGAATTCCTAGAGGTACATATAAAGGTGTAGTACAAGGATCAAGTTCTTCCACCTGCAGCCCAAATACCACCATTGGCCTCTCTTCTTGAAGATTTAGAGAATCTTGGATGGGTGATGAAATTGATGGGAGAACGAATTGAGATACTTGAGCTTTATAGGTAGGTTGCTTTGGAAGCTCAATCAGTGGGACATAAATCTTTACCATTTCAAGCTCCCTTTGAAAGTTGAAAGTAGATTGGGTCTTCTCTACACCTCCTAGATCAACTTTCCCTTCACTACCACCGATGTTTTATGCAAAACAAGTGCTTCCTTTGTTGTATGCTCCTCTGAGTGATTTCTTTCCTTATTTAAGGGGGCATTTATCTTGGCAGGGTCAGAATTCAACTTTCCTTTCCCTTTGTCTTGTACTGGAGGAGTAACTTGGGGAGCAGTTTCCTCCTATTTTTTTGGTTCTCTAGACCTCTTCTTTCAAGATATTAGGTTATATTTACATTGTGGTTGTGCCAACATGAACTCTGCAAATTGTTTGAAATAATAATCCATATCTTGCTTATCTGCTACTTCTCCATCATGACTGATCTCCTGGTGAACAATATTCTCCTATTCTTCTTGAGAGAAAGAAAAATATAAGTCTCCCTGCATCTCTTATGTATCTGACCATTTCTCATCAGGGTCATATTCCAAATATACAGGATGAGGGATTTTATCCAGTTGTTCCTTTCTTTCCCTTGGCAGTATTTGTAATGGAGGCCTTCCATATTGTGTGTTATATCCCTGACTGTTTCCTTGAGAATTCTATTTGGAGGCACTCTTGTTCTAAATTCCCATTTTTCCAACCTTATGTGACAAACTCCTAATGATTTTATCCAGTTCCTCCAACTTTTGGCCTGGTGATTCTCTATTTTTACCAGAGGAGGAAGCTTCTTCTTTACCTCTACTATTCGCAGTGATTTCCTACTTTCGACTTGACTTCCCTCTGGAGGAAAAATTTTCTTCTACTTCCAAAGCATCGACCTGGAGTTGATCTGAGGTAGGAGATTTCCTTTCTCTTAAGGTGAAACCAAATTCCGAATCAAAGGCTCCCAAGTAAACTACCTGAGCAATAGCTAGAGGAGGTTTTATCTCAGTAGGCAAGTTGTTATATTGCTTATTGAATCTCCTATTAAAATCTGAGATATTCTCCTTTAGCTTCTTCCTGATGGCATTGAACTCTGTGAGGAGGCACTCATGATCTCTCTTCTCACCCCATTTTTGTGTGAATGAGGTTTCCAGTTCCTCCCAAATGGTTATGGAGGCATCAGGGAGGGTTTTAATCCATTTTCTAGCTTCTCTGTCAAGGCAGTATACAAAAAGTCTTAGGACTACATCCAGCTGTTCTACATTCAAGTTCTCAGCAAAAGCACAAAAGGTGTGGATTTGTCTCTGAGTAGAATTATCATCTTCCCCATTAAACCTAGGCAAAAGCTTCATGTAGTCCTATGGCATAGCTCTTAAGGGCTGAGGTAAATCAAGAGGTGCATACTTGTTTAGTAAAAATCCTGGAAGAGCCATCTGGATTGGTAGAGGAGGATTAAAATTTTATTGAGGAACTGAGGTCAAGACTGTAGGGCTTGAAGGGGAAGGAGGGTATCTTAGGGTCTTAGGAGAAATTCCTGAACTGTGAGAAAAAGTGCGATGAGAACTGGAGGAGGAAGTGGAAAATGTTGGTGAGATGGTAGTAGAGGCAGGGAGAGTTTTCTCTCTCCAAACTTTTCTGAAAATTATTTTTTTAGGGTTAGAAACAAATGGGGCTTTTTGGTGTGAGGTGTCTGAGTGAGTATTAGGCCTTCTAAAAGCTAGGGTGATGAATGATAATGAGGGGGGAGTGGAGTCACCAAGGTGATGTGAATGAAATCAGAAGAAACTTCACTCACCTACACGAATTGTGCTTAATTTGTCGTATCCTAGGGGGGAAATTATTTAATACGTTCCCCGGAAATGGTGCCAGAAGATGTTTTCACTCCTAGAGACAACCTTGGATTGCTTACAAGACCAATGCCTAGGTACATCTAAATAGGTGTGTCTCAAATGATTCTTGAGCAGGAGGAGACACCACCCATATTCTATACATAAATATCAGAGAGTTGGTTATTTCATGCAAATATACAAGTTATATGTTTCAGCATTTCTACACACACATAGTTCCCAGAAATATAACAAAAATAGTGAAGACCAAGCAATTCAAAGACTTATAGTTTAATCATATTTATAAGATAAATGAGAGGACACAAAGAGAAGGGACAACTCATGATATAGAGCTCAAAGTACCAAGCATTCTATATATAAAATATAGAGCCTGAAACCATAAAATTTATTATAACTATCTCAGTAATAAGAAGATGTAATGGACAGAGAAGAAATGAATGATATGCTTCACGCAATATAGTTTTGGAAATATAATTTCAACCCCTCACACAAGAATATGCATTAACACTTTAACATGGATGAATCTGTAGACAAGCCTAAAATATCAAAGTATTTATTACCGCATGAATTCAAAGAGGAAAAAATACAAGGTGAATGAAATAGAGTAATAGACTGTAATACATCAAAGGAGGAATCACCACTATTCATGTAATATTCTGCAAGATCTATGTGACTAAGTGATACCGTTTTCAAAAAAATATCTGAGTTTCTTTTAGATTTCAGAACCCCTTTTCAATGATGCAACCCCCTATTTATAAGAAGAGGGGGCACTTTTAATCATGGTTTCATACATAAAATCCTAGGACTATTTTTTAGCTGTCAAGTCATCTTGCTCTCTCGACTAGGGGATTTTATGTTCCAAAAACATTAAGAACAATAATAATGGCCTCACAGAGGAAGGCACATCACAGAATCTCGGAACAAATGAGACATTGATGCAAAATCCCAACTCCCCATCCTTGTAATCACTTTTGTTTTATGGTAGCATTTATTTCATGACATATTCTCCTGCGTTGATCTGCTAACTCTCGTCATTCTATCTTTAAGACCTTCAACACCAACCTTGAGAATAGGTTACGAAGAGCCACTTCTGGGGGGTTCCCATACTTGGTTTTAAATGCTCCCTCTCTTGATTCACTGTTGTAGTCGCCTTTGGGACTGAATTTGTCACTCGACCTTAAATCTTCTACTGAATCCATTAACGCTTTGCTCTCCCTAGTCTCAAAGGCTTGATCTCCTATATGTTCCTCTGCAACTATTTTTGGTGCCAACCTCATCGATTTCTACCATAAAAAACTTGTGAGCACAGTTAGTGCCCTGATCTGACCTAGAAGTGCATTCTCGGATTAATGATAGAAATCTTAATAAGGGGAACGGGCATTCACTTCCTCATATAGGTGAAAGAGCACAAGCTTATACCTCTAGAATAGGTGAAAGGGAACCTTTGGATTTCCCCCTTAGCCTCTCATTATTATAGTCTCTTTATTGAAATTCCTTATACGACCAAGGCTAGAACCAAAGGCCCACATGTTTGGCACTAAAGCTCTCAATAACTGGTAGGGGCCTTTTTCTTTATATCGTAAAAGTCCCTTATTGGCCAATTTCTAAGACCTAAACTCTTTATAAATCAAATCTCATTATATGTCACATTAGGGGCCTTTCCTTATCGCAATCTTCGATAAGCTTGAAACCCAGAACCATCGATTGCCAATCGTTGATAAACTTGCTAACGTCATCACTACCACATCACCACTGATGACATCATTGCCACATGTCACCTCGTGAGTGGTGACATGTGGCACCCAGAAATAGCCCCATAGGACTCCTTAAAATGCCAAAAACAAGTGACACATGTCCACCTGCTACGTTAGCATCCATACGTGCTACATCATTTCTAACATCAGTTGTTATGTTAGTTGAGAGGACCAATCAGAGGCCACCACGTGGCCTCCTGGAGGAGAGACAAAAAGGCCTGCCCAGCCCTATTTTTTATGCTTTTTCCTTTGTATTTGGTTTTCTCAGCCCCGCGATGATGCACCACTTTATCGCAATATCGGCGGTTTGCAAGTCTTTTAAAGTTGAAACCCCGTCGATCTGCCGATCACCGATACCACGTGGAGGAGAGAGAAAGGGGGCTGCCCGCTTGGTTTTGTTGAGCATTTCATTTCTTAATTCTTTCAGTCCTTCTCCAACGATACAACATTATATTGTAGATCAACTCCCACAAAGTCTTTAAAGTTTTAGATTATGGAACTGTTGGGATGCAGGACGTGGGATCGACGATGGGTGGGATGTGGGATTACAGGTAGTGTGACACGTCGCCCCCTTCTGGAGGAGAGAGAAAAGAGGTATGTTTGTCTTATTGTGTTAACCATTTTCTTTGTAACACTTTTCAGCCCAACACCCAATAAATGTTGGGTCCTTACCCATCGACTGCCAATATGCGATATCGGCGATCGACAGATCGATGTTTCTCGCTCTGTTAGTGCTCCATACCCATCTGAATGTCGATATGCGATATGCGATGAACCTCCTAGGTCCCGATTGCGATTTTTTCTCCATACTTAGCCATTTTCCTCAATCAGTTGGCCTTTTCAGGGGCAATCTTCTACAAGCTCCAACTTTTGATCCAGGAACCCTTTTTTGGACTTCTATATACCACCAAAAATCATTTTCCATCCATTATGCAATGGAGAGGATGTCATCAAGCTTTGATAACTTTTGTGGCTCAAAATATGCCTTCAACTTCACTATTCTCATGCATCCTTGACCACTCATCATTTGCAAAGCAGTGAGTGACCAGTAAATGACAACAATACCCATACTCATGGAAAGAGTTACATTTAAAATGTATCGGTTCATAATCAAGAGATTGAAGGTGTCTCCAACCCTCTAATTCAAGTTGGATTTTATCAAGCAATCTCCTATAAAAATTAAATCAATCCATATCTTGCCCAAGTGAGAATACCACCTCTAGACTCTACATAGGTTATATAATTTTTTCTCATTGCTTCGAAGATATTTTAAAACCCAAAGGGAAATGGGGAGGTGCAAAAGTCTAACCCAGATAGGGGAAGAACAAATTTCCATGTCCAGATTAAGTTCAATGATCTAGTGGATGTAACCCATAACGTAAGGGTTAGAGTGAAATATCAGGACCCTAGATTTCAAAAATGAATGGAAAAACACCCTTATCATAATAAACATTGCAACAGAGTCTTGAGCACCCGAATTCTTAGCAGTCCATTCAAAAAAAATGTTAATATTGGGCTAGAGCCCCAATAAACTTTTTTATTAATCTTGTCTGCTTTAGGACACTAATATTTTGAAGAGCCCTTGATGTTCCCAAATCCAATTTGGAAATGTCCTTTTCCCATTAGGTAGATTTGCATTTTTCAACATACAATTTGTTCCCATAAGAAGATCCTAAGAGGACATCACCGTTGGATCAAAGAAAAATTCCATTATGAAACCCATAAGCACACATGCACACAAAGACTCTGTGAGCACAAACACTCAAATTATCTAAGAGGAATTCTAGTTCCCAATCTAGTTTGGAAATGGCATCTTCCCATTATGTACATTTTCACTTTTCAGCATCCAATATGCTCCCATAAAAAGATCATAAGAGAACATCATAAGCAACACACTAATACAAAGATTCTGTTAGCGCAAACTCTCAAATTATCTCATAAAATTTTCGTCATGAAACACATAAGCAACACGTGAACACAAAGACTCCCTTCCCACAAACACTCAACTTCGAAAACTCAAAGTTAACCTATTAAAAACTCAAAGTTAACATATTAAAAGACTCAGAAATTGAGATATACAAATACTTGTTTCTCCCCAAGTAAAGTCACTTCCTATGTAGCAAGTTAAAGAGAGATACAAACTGATGAAAATGAGAATTTGGGGGTTGCCCAAAATCCCAATTCCTTTAAAAAAAATCTTGATCCTTCCCTTCAACCCATTACAAGCATGCAATATAGGATTAAAATCTCACAACCACAAGGTAATACAATACATAGCAATATATAATTAACACAGAACATGAACACATATTTGTATATTTACGGAACAGTTACAAAATTAGCCATTTCAGCCTTAAAACGAGCTCTAGCTCGACTACATCTTGCCACTCACAAAATTCATCACAAAACAGATATTTCTACACCCCTATGGTATTACAATTATATAAGAATTTTAGGAATGATCAATCCTATCCTCTCCTTATTTCCTCCACAAAAGTTTCATGCATGAAAGCTTTAAATCTGCTTTATCCTTTTTAAATCTATTTTTATGCTTTAAATCACGCTTTTCTTTTATTCTGATCCTCTGGTTTGCTTTGTTGCTGGTTGCTCCTGCATCAGACTCCTGAGGCACAAAAATTTATGACCTCCTGGTCATATGCTTTTGCTGGTCTTCATAATATCAATTTTATCCACTGCATTTTTTCACTAAACTCTGTGAGCTGCAACTAACCTCTACAGTAACAGCCTCCTCTGTTACACGATACCTCACCAAGCCCTCCCGCACTCGGTCTTTTGGCATCCTTCTCTAGGTTGCTACAAATCTTCTCACCTTCCG
>APFE030683285.1:0-10240 GCA_000404065.3 Pinus taeda | reverse complement strand
AAAATTTGGATCCTTCCCTTCAACCCATTACAAGCATGCAATATAGGATTAAAATCTCACAACCACAAGGTAATACAATACATAGCAATATATAATTAACACAGAACATGAACACATATTTGTATATTTACGGAACAGTTACAAAATTAGGCATTTCAGCCTTAAAACGAGCTCTAGCTCGACTACATCTTGCCACTCACAAAATTCATCACAAAACAGATATTCCTACACCCCTATGGTATTACAATTATATAAGAATTTTAGGAATGATCAATCCTATCCTATCCTTATTTCCTCCACAAAAGTTTCATGCATGAAAGCTTTAAATTTGCTTTATCCTTTTTAAATCTATTTTTCTGCTTTAAATCACGCTTTTCTTTTATTCTGATCCTCTGGTTTGCTTTGTTGCTGGTTGCTCCTGCATCACAATCCTTAAATCCGAGATGTCTAAAAAATTTAGCCATACTAATATGTTTTGGGATAAGCACCTTAGGATGAAAATTTTAATTGGATAACCACCTTAGGATGAAAATTTAAATTTTGAATTTACCGTTAAATTAATGTCTAATTTAATTAATGTTTGAGACCACTTTTTAAAATAAGAGAACGCTCCCCATGCAACGATTTAAGAATAAGCGGTAGGTAATTTTAATTCATGAAAATATGACATTTACACAATAATCGACGAAGCCCGAATATAAATATATATAAAAATGGATGCATCAATGTAAGTATGCCTGAAATAATCCAAGCTACGAAGTGACAAATGCAAGAAAGGTTTGCAGGCGTGATGCTTGTCACATTAGCCCTACGACACACAAAATATCAAATATTCAAACACCATTACAGTGAAATCCATAAACATAGATATTATCATTATGCATTCCCTTTCTGTTATATATTGACAATAGCGAGCCTCGATGTGATTCGGATGGGAGTACATTTATTTTTGGTTGGTCATAACATTTCGTCCACTCCCCTGTAATACAATAAAGTAGCTGCACGAAACCACACGAAACCACCCCATCTGCATCTCGACTGCCACTTTTTGCATCCTTCGCCAGAAACACAGCGTTGGCAGGCTCTTCTTTCCACTCAACCAACCGCGACAGTCACCGCCCAATGTCGAATTCGGTCGCCGCAACACGCACAGGAAGGGCTGCCCATCGCCTCCGCAACCAGCGCCAGTTCAGTCACCTGCACCGGAGAAAGATACGACTCTGAGCCGAACGAAACGCATTTGACGGAGCAGAGCTTTTGCCGGTCGAACCACTCCACAACCTCGGCGTCTCATGGCCTCCGGATTTTTTCTCTAGTTCTCCAGCTCCAGCTCCAACTCCATGAATGTGCTGGAAGACCTGCGCCTGCAAAAACTCGATGTGCTGGCGATGATTATCCGCGTAACCGGAAGTAATAATCCGCAAATCCGCGGTGATAACCTGCACAAGCTATCATACCTCGCTTATCGAGAGGTGATAACTCGCGTATCCAGTGATAGCTCGCGTTTCATGTGATAATTCGCATATCCATCGCTGATAATTCGCGTATATACAGTTACAGATCGCATTACCGGATCTAGCCCGCATATTCGGGGGTGATTACTCGCATATCCAGCGGAAAACAATCGAATCCACGCCGGGACCATTCGCGTATAAGGGAAATGATCTGCATATCAAGCGTTGATAACCGCGTATCCAGTGACAATTCGCACATCGGGTAATTATAAATTCGCATATCAAATGGGAATTCGCGTATTAAGTAATTATTCCGATATGCCGTGATTATTCGCTTATCAGAAGCAGTTAAAGTCGCATATCTGGCATTGCTTATCCGCATATTCTGCTGGAACTTGCATATCAGGCTGTGATAATCCGCATATTTGGCAGGAACTTGCATATCAGGTGTGATAATTCGCATATTCTGGCGAGAGTACGGATATCGGGAGAGAATCCACGTATCTCACAGTGATATCTTGCATTTGCAGGCCATATAACCCGCGCATCCTCGTGAGTTTAGTCGCGTAACAGAGAAGAAACCGCAAAACCCGTAAGATAACTCACATATTGGCAACAGGTGAAGGGCGTCAGCGACCTCCGGAAGAGGGTATTCTTCATCCCAGCATTGGGCCTCGAGACAGAGCCACAGGTACGCGCTTTTCAGGGATGTGGTCAACCGGATGCTGAACTTGGCCGCCAATGGAGCGGTCCACCCATGAAACAAATCGTATATGAGAAGGAGGCGGTCGGGCGACGCGCTGAACCCACCGGGATTCGTAGTTTCTCCACCGCTCAGGTTTGCCACGAGAGCCTCCATTAGGGAGCTGAAGCCGCCGGGTTTTGTAGTTTCTCCACCGCTGAGGTTTGCCACGAGAGCCTCCATTAGGTCGCGCATGTTGTGTATGAGATCGGATATCGCGGGCAGAGAAATTGGAGGTTTGAAGAAACCGTAACGTGGATGAGCTTTAGACCTGGAGTGGCAAGCATGCGTGAAACGTGAAGGAGTGCCTGTAGCCTAACTGCGTACAATTTGTTTCTTCTCTCCATGGCCGACTTCACTTTGAAAGCAGAATGGACAAATGGATGCGTACCGTTATTATTTCGAAAAAAGGAATCCAAGCTTTGAAAATAACAAGTTATTAAAAAGAAAGATATTAAGTTATTAAGTTATTATATAATCGAGATATAAAATTACAATTTGTTGATACATATTTCGTATGTATTTTAAGATATAGACCCAAAAAGAATGGATCTTACACTTCTAAGGTTGGGCTTTTATAGAAAAACATGCTCCGTCGTGAAATTGTGCATATAGTATTAGTTATTTTTCATATAACTGTTATACGACATACATTTTCCAATACTATGTGTATGAAAGCAGTGTAATACTATAAAGGTGTTTTCAAAAAAAGTGTGTTACATCATAAGATTGTTCATACATGAAAACTATATAGTAGACCAAGAATAGAAAGTGAAATAGTTTTCCACATACGTGTTCACAAAGAGTTAATGATAAAATTCATTAAAATTGTGATTATGCTCTATTGCAATTTATCAAAACCCAAAATTTATTTTGATACCCTCTTCAGAAAGCATCAACAACAACATTGATTTCCCTGTAAATATGAGTTAAATATGAGTTATAGAGGAAATGTTAATCAAATATTTTAATCTTTTGATTTCAGTCACAACAGGACCAATTTAGATATTGTGGTACTAATGGTTGCCATTGATCAAGACATGGTACTAATGGTACTAATGGTTGCATAAACATGGAGAACGATGACATTTAGCTCAAGTGCATATATAAGAAGGAGCTTCAAAACCATCAACTATGTGTAATTGTGTGTGCTATCACTAATACTCATTTTCATCCTTGAAAGATGAGGCTTGCGAAGATGAAGTAGCACTGCACCGCCACATGTAGGTGGTATGCCTTGTGAGGCACCATCAAAGAAAACCCAAGGCACTTATTTGCCAATTGGATCCCCAACGACAACTCTGCGAGGCTATGTAGATTTCAACATGGGAAGAAGATCTAAAATGGCCAGGGCCTAAGCAACTGTGATCTCAAGGGGAATGAAGTTATTGTTGAAGATTTAATTGTTTCATGTTGGCCAAATACCCTAGCATCCTAATAAAGCTATAACCTTGAAGTATTTCACTTCATTGCTTGTGCTCCACATTGCCCATGAATCTAATAGAGATTTTTCGTATGATTGACATGCTAGACTAAGTTCAGTAGCTAAAAAAGACGAAACAACCTATGTGTAGGAGCAAGTAAAGAACATGTGTTGGATTGTATCCTCATGTGACCTGTATAAACAACACCAACTCGGGCCTACCTTTTTCCTTTTCTATAGAAAATGTAATGAACCCATTCCTTGATTTTTACTTTATTTTTTTTCTAACTATATATATGTGTGGTGTAATCTATGTCATTGTATATCATCTTAATGTTGTACAACATTTATATGAACCTTAAGAATTTGAAATGAATTCAACAATATATAGCATATATATAGTCTCCCTCTTCTTCTTCAATATCAATTGATTGTCAAAGGTCTATTTTAATCTACACATAGCTAAAACTAGGCTACATGAACTGTATTGTAAGAGATTAGGAATACTTCCCTTTCACATGTGGATGGATGTTATATGGTCACCATAATACATAGTTTCATTTTTTGAAATTACTATATCCCTAGTATACATTTAATCCTATGTTATTTTCTCTATAACATAGGACAAGATCGCTTTTCATTTCATGGTTATACATATACTATCAATCCTCTTGGGATAATAATATAATGCAGTCGTTTAAAGGGAGTTTACAGTTGGAAAAACAAGACTTAATTCACACCCGTGGATCCTCACACAGATACAGGGCTCAACCCTCACCACGTAACCCCTTCCATCTCACAGTCACCTAGTGTTCACATGGCAGCATACGTTTTTGAATGCATGGACAATGGAGATTAACAAAAGTAATCTAAAGGTGGAGGAACCTCCTCAAATGGTTAACCCTAACCATTAGGGATTGTTTGTCTCAATTTTGTTAGTCTTTGTTTAGTGCTTTAGTTTCCCTCCCATCTGCACTTTCTATGAATACTTCCAACAGGTTTTCTAGAAACTCTGGTACTAGTAGCTTTTGGCGTCTGTGACCTTTCTCTGGTAGGCATTGGTGTCCCATCTTCAATATGTTGTGCTGGAATACCAAGTATGTTTGGAACCTATCTTCCCCTGATCAATTTTGGATTCGTGACATCCTACTCTACTAAGAGCTATGGTGATGGTGAGGTGTATATATTTTTTTTAGTCAACCCTTTATTTATTTATTTCATTTTTCACTTAGTTTATAGTATTTTCGACTCAAGATTGTAGGATGAAGCTAATGGTTCGGCCGTGTCTCTCTTACTCTATTTATGGTTATAGGTGCACTTGGTGGCCGAGTCTATTCACTTCTTACCTCTAGTTCCTAAGTCAAATCCCATTGGGTATGTTGGTTTCATTACTCACCCAACTCGTTGTCACTATTCCATAATTTGTACTTGCCTCTTGTGATTGACGGGTGTGTACTATATAGGAGGTGAACATACTGTTAACTATTCTACAAATTAATTTTTTTTGAAATACTATTTCCTTGTGGTACACATTTTGTTTCCACAGAAGGGAGCTTCGTCTGAATGTCAACAAGAAGAAAGGGTTTCTACCAGGTTTTGGGTAAGATTTATTTGATTTCTTCTTTACCTCCCTTTACCTCTCTCAAAAATGATGATTAAGCGAAAGGGGTTTTCTTTGTAATTTATAGTGTACACATTTTTTCTTTTTGATTTGAACAACTAGAGTGTTGGTTGTAATAAACTTATACTCTGATATAGCCTTTATTTCTTTTGTGTTTTATTTAGAAAATTCACTTGTACTAGTTTGCCTCATAATCATTCCAAGGATTTTGGTACAAAGAAGAATATTCTATAGGTGTTCATTGTCAAGTATATCCCCTCCATATACATTGCTCATCTTTTATTCATAACATGTTTCCCTCACCATTTTGGCTCACTGGCCCCTCTCCATGTTTTGATTTGCAAATATGTTGAATGCCTTTGGGTTCTTTTTCTCCATATACTAATAGAGTTTTACCTTTTCGAACCTGGCTTCCAACATGATAGGTTGGTCTTCATGGCACTCTCACTCACTGATTGACACCTTTTAATGCACTAGGAATCCTAGGTTACAATTCTATTTCACATGCTCTAGAACTTTTAATGTTGAGAGGTAATACCCTTTGGGTCCATAAGCTCTCACAGCATAGGGATTTTAGCTTTATATTTAATTACACATTGGCTCTCTTTATGTATTTTGTATAACAGAGCTCTGGTCACTTTGGACTGTGACTTACAATTGATTTTATAATACCATTGACGTTCTTGGAGGGAAACTAAAACCCCCCAGACTTTTCTATTATTCAATGCACTTGTTTTTTCTTCTTAACTATATACTATGTATGATGCATGCTTTTTTCTTCTCATTATCTTTCAGTTAATAGTAAGTGAGAATGTCAATTCTACATAATTAGTTTTGTGTGTTCTGTATGCCGCTTAGAAATTCATTGTATGGTTCTACTACAGGGAAAAATATTTCATATACATATGTTATTTCTTTATTATGTTCTAATAGATCTTGAATTTCTTGGATATATAGATATATTGACCTTAACTTATGGTTTGAAGTAGCACTAGCTTACCAATAGCTGGATAATAAGAGATAAATTTTTTTCCTCTCTACAATTTCAAATTTCTTTGAGTCAAGATGGTTCCATATTGTCCTTTTATGGCTAACCGTAGTCACTCTATAAGATAATACACCATATTACCTGGAAATTGTCACACATGGGTGGAAAGATATGGGTAACTCACGCAATCTCTCCACTTCTAAAAACAAACTTATCTTTATACTTAGAGTTCTTTTTTGTTGCTAGTCCTAAATTCAGAGTCCTAGGCTTCTTTTATGTGAGAAAGTAGGTTCCATATGATGGCAGACCTGGCCTTGGATGATCTCCATAGGGACTTAGTTTTTTCTTCTTCTTCTTCTTCTCATCTTCTTCTTATATCTCACATATTTCCTAAATTACAAAGGAAATGGTCATGTTTTATTTGGCTAACTCAGTGTTTCTTTATGGAATTTCTCCCCCCCAACTTGCTAAATTTTTGAGTGCCCTTATGGAAAGGATTTCATCAACTTTTCAATGAGCTGTGACCATTAGTTCCCCACTTCCCAAGTTTAAGTGTGTTTTCTCTTTAATAAACCAACTACACATGCCTATCTTCCAACTATAAATCTTTAGGGTGGTTGTTAGACTTATTTTTGTTTCCATAACTTACACACCCTCAAAATGATACAGTCTCGCAAGGTGACTATGGGATTGGGGTTTATACAAAAAACTTCCTTGGTATATTAAATCTAGTCTCGCTTAGAGACTAAACTCACAAAAAACTATCTAACTCTATCTTACCTAGATATTGCTATTATATATGAGTGTTAACTATAATAAATATTAATATAAAATATCTGTCAGAATTTTGAATAATCATGGATATACCAATCCTATCAATAGTGTAATTTATTTCAGAAACCATTATCTAATGCATGTATAGATAAATTCTAAAATCAAAGTGAATGATCACATAATGCAGTGTTTACTATGCATATATTATCAATAAGAATCACCAGAATTAAAGACACAGTGTCATGCATCCTGCAACTACTATTCACATATTTCACATATTTGATCTTATCACACAATACTTATATATCAATCCATGTATAAATAGAAATAAATCTAACAAAGGTTTTGATATAATATATGCTCATTCTTCTACCTCGATTTCAACCTTTTGATAAATACACCAGACTACATAGACACAAAATTTGTAACTAATAGTAAACTTAATTGCCAACACCTTTAAATAATCTTCAAACTACATACGCACAAAATTTTGCAAAATAATAGTAAACAAAAATTCTAACTATGTACCGATTGGAGAATCCACTTGGGAAAATCACTTTCCACCCAAATATGAACCATCACCACCAGTTCCCCCTAGCTGAGATATCGTTTCCATGGAATCATCAACGTCTCTTGATTCGAGATAATGTATTTTTATACACTACTTCCCTAGCATATTTTTCCTTAGCGGCGTTCCACTCTTCATGGGTCCACCAACCCACTAGCCTAGGATTTCTTTACTTTTTCTTTAAAGCTTGCCTTTCTCTCCTATGGCACTTAACTCCACATTTACTCACCGTTTATCTAGAATTGGGGTATTTAATAGATTTTCTCTCCCATCGTGTTAAATCTTATTGGCCGATTCCTAGGTATTATTAGGAGTTGTCTAAGGGATAATTATTTTGATCTCCTCTACCAACGCTAGTTTCTAGATCCTAGCAAGAATCTCTTAATTCTAGTGTTTCTTTCCCAAGTAATTTTCAAATTTTTCTTGTTTATTAATAAATCTCATTTATTACATCATCATACTTCGTTGTTTACCTTTATTCAAATCCATCATGGCTTCCTAACTAAAAATAGTTCAATCTAAAAGAAGAAAGATATTTACATAGGAATAGAGGGGTATTGCATCTTCCCCCTCTTTTTAAATTAACACTGTCCCTGATATTTATTGTTCATTTGTACTTTTCCTTAAACAAATTTTGAGAAGCTTCTTTCATTGCATCCTCTTGCTCCTAGGTAGCCTCATCAGATGCAAAGTGCTTCCACTACACCGTAGCCTGAGCGACGACTTGATTCTGGAGCAAGATCTCTTTCCGATCTAAAATTCCAAAGTGTGTTAGATCCCTATAATACTAGTGATTCCCCCATTACTATTGTAGTTTTATCCCTTATTAATATTGTTGTTCCCCTATTGTCCCCATATTGTTATTACTGTGCCCCATAGAATCCCTCTATTGTTATTTTTGTTCCTTTATATTATTATTGTTAGGTCGGCTTGGTTATATTATGACACCTTAGACTCCTATATATAGAAAGGAGGTTTTGTCATTTGTATCATCCAAGAATTGTTCATTTGTGTAATGTAAAGGAGGTTACCCCCTCGAAGAGGCTGAATTATAAGGTGTTCATTTATCTTTTCTATCTTTTTGTGAGTTGGTTTCATAACATTTGATATCAGAGCTTTGGATTCTAGGGTTTCGCTACTCCAAACAGGTTATCATGGCATTTGCGCTATAACTTTTTTCTACGACATTTCAGACACTATAAAAATAAACCCATTTATGCCAAAATAGTTATGGACCTCGGGCTTGAATTTTAGAGCCTTTTGCACTATATTTGCAGAGATATGGTCTGTGGAATTTTACCTTTCTGCAGACTCCTGAATTACGTTCCAAACAAGTGACTTAGGGAAAATGCTCCTAACTTTTGTTCTGAGCATCAGATTAAAATTTCATAAGAAGTTACAAAAAGAGGATGGAATTTAGTTTCCGGTATATATTGTTTACATCTGAAGGTCAAAAAGTGACACGTGGCACTTCATACAATTTCGCTCTTCTAAAAAGGCATATAATTAGGTCATCTTGGGAGATGGTGCATAACTATTTCTTGGAATCTAAATTTGATCACACTGGTGGCATTGGAAAGAGGACGTAGAGGGCTATTGCAGGTCACAATTTCAGAACTTGATTATCCGAAATTACAGAGATACATCAGATTCAATATTGAGTTCCTAAAAAGTGAAAAAAAAGGTGTGTAGTTTTTTTTTAATTTTTGCATAAGCTTGGTTTGAAAAAATAGTTTGAAGGAATTCAAAGGGCATAGTAAAGAATTATTATCAATAATTAATGCCCCGAGGAAAGAAAATGCAAACACCTAGTAAGAAACCTGAAAGCTCTAGCATGACTCATGAAGAAGAGGAAGAAATACAACATGATATATCAAAATTACGAGACCAAGTGCAACAAATGTCACTCGCATAAAAGGTAACAGAATCTAAGATGGATGTTTTAAAGAAAGATGTAGAAGCTAAGATGTATGGTGTGGAAGCTAAGATGAATGACGTGGAAGCTAAGATGGATGATTTGAAGATAGATTTTAAGACAGATATGAAGACAGGAATGGAAGATTTGAAGACATATTTTACA
Organism: Pinus taeda; assembly: GCA_000404065.3. Classification (NCBI taxonomy): domain Eukaryota; kingdom Viridiplantae; phylum Streptophyta; class Pinopsida; order Pinales; family Pinaceae; genus Pinus; species Pinus taeda. The sequence continues at coordinate 590 of APFE030683285.1, read as the reverse complement.
AAGTTTCTACAAGAAATGCTTACTAATGGTGAAAGGTAGTAAAGGAAACTCATGAAGAACAAAATAAATGTTAATCATGATTTCATAGACTCTAACATTGGATTGAAGAACCACCATATTCCAAAAATCGATATGAGGAATTTTGATGGTAAGGATCTTGTAACATGGATACTACAGATGAAGCAATTTTTCGATCTCCATAATGTGCAAAACACACAAAAGGTACGTATTGAAAATTTATATTTGGAACCAAATAAATTTATATGGTATCGATGGATTTGCTCCCATAAACAAATTGTCACTTGGGCAATTTTTACAGAAGAAATGATAGAACATTATGAAGATAAAAAAGCAACACCTTTTTTAGCCAATTGATAAGTCTCAAATAAAAGGGTTCAATGATGGAGCACATTGAGGACATCCAAAAATTGAACATAAGGGTAAAGGATATTCCAGAGGAGCATAGGATTGATGAGTTCATAGGGACTTTAAAGGATAATATCCAACATGAGGTTCTCCTTTGGGAACTTGATTCATTGGAAAAGGCATTCAGGTTAGCAAGAAAAATGGAAAGCAAAATTATGGCAACC
>APFE030683284.1:1395-12137 GCA_000404065.3 Pinus taeda | reverse complement strand
TTTTCTTTTTTGTGATTTTAACTTATGCAACTAGGGAATACCTCCTTAAACTACCCAGAAATCACATTTTTTCACCCCAAATATCTGTAACCCCAAGTACCTAACTCAACCTTTTAATTTTCTTTTTAGTAATATAAGAAAGAAATAGAAGGATAAATAAATTATGGCCTTGGAAAGGGTGCCCTTGTTTTTGGACAACTCAAATTATTTTAACTCAACATTCTTGCTCAATTCTAAATTTGTCCTAGGGTTAGGATTCTTGCATATTAAGGTTTTTTTCCTCATAGGGATTGTTGGCCTTTATAAAATATATATTTTAACCTCTTATTATGACGTTTTTCCAAATAAGCATAGAAGATACATCTCTTTTTAGAGATAAGCTACTATCATTCTATCCACATTGTATTGCTTTGTATATTGCAATGTTTTCACTGTTCATTTATTAAAAGTGTTTGTGTTTCACTATATGACTATGATTTTTGCAACATATTTATATTATTTTTTCTTTCATTGCTATCTTCATTTCATTCTCAACATAATCCAAAGACGCTAATATGACATAGCACTGAGGCATGTGAATCATAAGAGGTAGTTATAGAACTTGTAAAGATGTGAACAAGGTTAATTAAGGAGGTACATAGGTTATTTTCACACTTGGAGCATTTGAGGGGGGTTAATAGAGAGGAAAGTCAAATAATATAGATTGACATTGAAGATGACTAGGAGGAGGTGTCCCCTCAAGAAGTACATCTACTATCCTGAAGCTAAGTAGAAGTTGGTAGAGGATAACATTGTGTGAAGGGAGATGGAATGATAGAAGGAAAGGCTCTAACTAGTAATATTAAAATAAAATCAAGATAATAATAGTTCAAGGTTGATGAGGGGAAACATGATTATTTACATGAATAACAAAAATGTGAAGTGCAAGTAGCAATTTTGGAAAAAAATATTAGCTAGAGTGTTCATAAATCACTATGGAGGAAGTCAAGTTAAGCATGGTGGGAACACCCATGAGTAAATACACTAGTTTATACTTAATTAGGGTTTCAAATTGACAAGGATATTGAGCAATATATTGATCAATAATAAGGAGGGTAAGAGGGGTATTTTAACATACCAACATATATAGTCATTTGGATAGAGGGTGGTGTGTGTTTAATTTTCTATGGCTATAGATATATGGATTTTATATTGTAGAGGGTGGAAAAATATTCATCTAATGTAAGCATGGATTGCACAATAAAATTTGATGTGATTTTCCAAGGAATATGAAGTAGGAATCATGATGAGGATTTTAAGGTGCATGTAGATATTGTATTGAGGCTAACATAATCAGAGTATAAATAAAAAGGGCCATTAAAAATGTCATGAAAAAAATGTCATACATAAGATATCTAATGAAACTAGGGGGTTTTTATAATTGGAAAGTTGTATTCATAGGAGGCTTGTTAAATGAGTTTTGAGATGTAAGAAACACATTAGTGATATTCTTCAATATTACATCAACTTGATATTTCATAGTTTTCTGGATGAACCATAACAAGCATGATGAGGAAGATCATATGGTTCAATGCATGTTGAAGACATAGGGTTAATGTCATGCTCCTTTTTCTAATTTCCCTTATGGTGCGGACAGGATGGACTTACGACATTGGTGGAAGCCAAGCCACATGAGAAAAATAACCCTTTCCGGTGTAAATGAAGGAAAAGTGTGGTATTGGACCATGGTATTTGGTAGTTATAAAAATTGTTGTGGTATTTTCCATGGTATTGGTGACACCATGGTATTCATGACATGAGAGGAGGATTCTATAAAATTAAAGAAGGATTTCTTATCTCTTTAAAAGGTTCAAGGAGAAAGGCTTTTGGGGTATCTTGAATTTGTTTATCATATAGTGTATTTTGTAGGGAACTTAGCATGGCCAATACGATCTTGACCCCAAGACAAAACCCCCGCGGTGATATCTCCTTGGTGGATCCATCTAGGGTTCAAAAGTGTGATTCAATGTTCAAATTTAGAAATTTGATGAATAGTTGTGCATGCCATTATCAAGGGCTTCATTGTTAATTGTATTGGCATGAATTATTTTTCCAAATATTAACAAATAAAGTGGCTACATTTTTCAGATTATTTTATGTTCTGTGTTTTTTGTTGCACGCACTTTGTTTTAATTCTGGTAATTGGTAAAATTGTTATTTAAATGTTTTTATCGTGAATTCATGTTATTTCTGATTACTTTGATTCCATAATGAGGATTTGGAAATTATTGTGAATTTTTCAGTAAAATCTCGCAACAAAATATTACAATGGTATAAGAGTTCTGCATCTTGCCAACATGAGGGTTCTTGTCAACAAATCAAATTTTTATTTCAATATTGAAAATTATTGTCGTAACTTTGGTGGAATTTATTTTCACCCTAGCTGACATTTTCCATCTTCTGTGGTACTCAATATCACTCTAGTTGGTCTCTTATTTTTCAATTGATTATTTTTGGAGGTGTTCCTGCACCTAGTACGAGGGTTTATTTATTTTTCTTGTAGGCATTATTAGATTGGATCTAATTCACATTTGTAGAAAGAGATCATCCTTAGGCAATAAGCCAAATGATAGATCTAAAGAGTGGGAAATTATTGATCATATTTTCTTCCCACTATAGATTAAATTTACCATCTTCAAGATCATATCGATATCTGAGGAGTGTGGGAAATTATTGATTTCATTTCTAGATAAGATATGCTCCTCATTGTGGATCGAATTGACCATCTGCATGACTAGATCTATATCCACGGGGCCAAATTATTGCCAAATTATTGTCAAATTATCAAGGTACAATTCATCCAGTTTGAAGATCGAATTACTTCTGCATTAAAGGTCGAATCTTGTCTTATGCTAATTCACTGTAACGCATCTCCAAATCGTTGGGTCAAGTCTTGAGTATACTAAGAGAAATAATGTTTCAATAATAGTGAGAAGGAACAATGTTTCATTTTTCAAACACTTGTGCAAAATCCTGTGGTTCACAATAGAGAATTTTTTAGGTCTAAAATGGGTCTCCTAAGGAACATTATAAAATAATAGTGGAAATAATAAAATAAAATTATATTACCTCATCAAATTTTGGAGTGAAAGAAAGAAACACTACTTTTTCAACTTGTATTTTCAACTTATCTTCCTAATATTTACTCAATTTTCGAACAAGACCACTTTTTGGATGCATAATTTAATTCCACATCCAAGGAGTACCCATGTTCAATACTTTCAATGGATCCTGCTACAAAAAAATGAGAAATACATTAAAAAATGTGATTACAATCACACTTTTCATGTATTTCTCATTTTTCGTGTAGTGGGCTCCATCAAAAGTATTTAAGATGAGTACTTCTTTGATGCAAAATTAAATTTCGCATCCAAGGAGTGCTCTCGCTCAAAATTTGAGTAAAATCGTAAGGATATGACTCAAAAATACAAGTTGAAAAATTATTATTTTACCTTTTTACTCCAAAAATGGTGAATTATCCCCCATGGTTGACATCATCATCTTCAATTATATTGGTTCTTATAAAGTTGATTTTGGTTGTACATTTTTGTTTTGAGGCCCATTTGTACCTCAAAATTTCTCTAATGAGGGGGTTGAATCAGTGTAATTCGGAGCCAAGGTTTCCTACAGAACAAATAAACGAGGGTCATGGGCATAATTTTAACTTAGAAGCTTAAATGAATCATTTCCACAACCCTAAATGGGAATTATCCTTGTATTTCCTCTTGTTTGAATTCATCTCTAAATACCACAATTTTGACCATTTTTGTTGAAGTTGCTAACAGGGCTGATGTATTAACTTTCATTGAGGAAAAATTATTGATCGATGTAGAAGATCAAGAGTTTTTGTGTAGTTGTAACCATTATTTTATTGTCGATGAATTCATATTTTCCCAGGGTCCAAACTCATTGTAAACGTGAGCCATATCAAGTGCGTTTAGAGGGGCCAAGTTCAGGGCATATATAAGCCACATTCTCTGACTCAACTAGGTTTCACTGAGGACGAATTACAATTTGAACAGGCCACATTAAATACAGGTGATTTTTCTCTTTCAAGTGTTGAGTGAATTTCATATAAAAAGGGTTGAATCTCTATAAAAATTGAATTAGATATCCCTGTTCGAAAGGCCGAGTGCATCACAGTTGTTAGGGTTTTCCATGGATAAAAAGTGATTGCTTATGCAAAAAATCAAATTGAGGCTGAAATTTCTCTTGTCTACTAGTCAGATTGTTATTTTACATAGAGCCATTGAGACATAGCATTATGTGGATCTGATCACAGGATGTGGACGTCATAAGTTCCGATAGCATGTGTTTTGGGGCCAAGTTTCCATTTGGGGATCTGGCAGAAAACGTAAGTGTGAAACCTAAATTTACCCAGTACAATAGAGTTGAGATACCTCAGGAGAAAGGACATGTCACTACATTTTCTAGGATGGATCTGTTGTTCGTGAAGCTAATGCATACGCGTGGTTTAAGACCTAACATTTTACTCCTATACGTTGATTTTACATAGCCAATCAGAGGCATGAGTTGTGGGGACAACAAATAATTCATTTGACCATTCATGAGGCTGAGAATGTGGTAGAAAGAAGGTCGAACATTTAGCTATCTTGGAGCCTTTGAATTTGAAGATCAAAGTGTTGGGGTTTCTCATTATATTTCCTAAAATGTCGAAGGTTTTACACAAAAATCATACCAAGTTCCACTATTCTCATTGTTTGTTCTACAGACATGTGCCTAGACTATGAAATGAATGTGAATGTTTAAGTTCATCGTTATGTAAACTTATATTAGCATTGTATGTGGTTCCATTTTTTAGTATTGTTTGAAGCATCATATTGGTGTGTGTTGTTTCCTGTTGAATTCTATTTAAACTCAAAAGTCAAAATGAACCTACAGTAATCAAATTTAAAGGAGAACAAGTTCAATATTAAAATATCAAAGGTCTATTCAATTTCAAAGGCCAAACCATAAGCTACAAGAGGGTCACTTTAGGTCGAGTATCGCCATTTTAACAAGTGATTAAGCTCAAATAATTGATAAAATTACCTGCATGTCTATTGTTGTTTGATTTATTTCAGATTGCATGGTAACTGTTTAACATAATGTTTGTATGGAAAATGTTTGATGTAATCTCCCTATGACGAATTAGTGTGTTATTTCATATTTTCCTACTTTGGTATTGTACAATATCTTATATGTGGGAATATGGGCTTTGAAGAGTCCCTATAAAGCATCAAGAACCCTCTTAATGAAATGGAAAAAAGAGGGGTACCTCTAGGCAACAATACCTCCTCAAACCAAAGAAAAAGTCAGAGTAGCAAACCCTTATCAAAAAGAGTCCATGTTATTATGTAACAAAAGCACTCGTGGGAGATGAAGGAAGGATATGGAAGAGAGACTTAGCTCTTCACACCTGGTTCTGAGTTGCAACGAACAAAGTTGGTAATTTTCCTTCAAAAGTTGGAGGAAATAGACACATGTTTATCCATGTTGTTGCAATCAGAAGGAAGAAACTCAATTGGGCTCTCAATTTGTCCATGCTTGCTCTGATCTAACCCAAATTTTGGGAGCATCCTTGTGAAGAGGTCAAACTCACAGTCACCTCCTATCTTAGTGATATCATAGCTTTAACATCACCACTTCCACCTTACAATAATGATATTATGATGGAGATGTTGCAGCTTGTTACACAACATTTTTCACTATCCCTGTACTCCCCGTTCCTCGATCCTGGAGGACCTCTATAGTGAACCTCATGTGTTTTCCTATCATCAAGAACATGTATTTACATCGCTCTTCATTTGCAGAACATTTCCCTCTTACATCATTTCCAGAGAATATTCCTTCAAACTCAGTTTTAAAGGTCGGTGGTATCCCTCAGTTTCTTCCCCGCGCCAATTTGTAGAGTTTAACATTAAGCCTAGCATTGATCAACACTTGTATCCATCCATTACTCGCATCGACCCTCTTTTGGAAATTTTTTTAAAAATGGAGTCGAAGCTTCCAGGTCTAGAAGCTTCGTGAACGGAAGTCTAGTAAATGGTTAGTCAAGAAAGAGCCAAGAGATACTGTTTGGGCTCCTTTCCCCTATTAAAATGGAATAAACCAAAAGGGATGAAACCTCTCCCATAATAAGAGGATCCATGTCCCCTCTCTCAAGCTATATAAACTTCTCATATTCCAACCTCAACTAGCTAATGGAAGGGCTTGAATAATCTGCAAAATCTTGATAGCCTAAAAAACTCTTGATAGCCTTAGCCTTCTAGTTTGCACTAGTAAAGGGAGAATAAATTTGTAGTTTGTTTGGTTTGGAGCAAAGGGGAAGAAGCCTCAAACTTCTATTGTTTGAGGTGAATCATGAGATGCTAACAATGGTGCTGGAACTCGGACACGTCGAAGGAAACCTGCAACACTAAGGCGAAGGTTGTACTTTCCTTTTTGTCATAATAATACAACTGATATTTTGTTTCCTATATCAATCGCATATGGTATTTGGTAGCTTAAGACTCCTTAGCCTCTTAAGTAGGTTGAATCTATTGTATGCTATCATGTGTGCTTTGGTTTCTTTTCTATTTGTTTCAAGTGCTTGATTGACATTAAGGAGCTAACCGCTAGAGCAAAGACACAAGAACTTCATCAAACAAGGATAAGCGATACAAGAGGGAGGATCTTATCCATTCTCAATCTAAGGGAACTTATGTCAGATTGTCCTGTTTGTGGCTAAACCTTCTCCCCTGGGCTAGAGAGATTGTCTCTATCCATAGAGAGAATCTTCCTACTCCACAAATTGGTGACTCCACTGGGGACCCATCCCTCTCTTTGGGTTGTTTTTCATTTCATGATTTGTGATGACTTTTGTCGTATCACTCTTTATCTTTTGTAATATATACTTTACATTATCTACTACTTTGATTCTTGAATTTAGAGTGACAGGTCTGGTTTTGGTTTGTGGATTTTTTTTTGTTTTTCTTTGAATCCCTCGATCAGCGCTGTTATTTTGATAACAGTAACGCCGACCAACATGAGTTCCTCTCGAACAATCATGCCACAACCCCTTGTGGCACTGTCTTCTAGTTAGACAGTCATGCCAATTCCTGTAGGTTAAAACTAGGGTTTCTCTTAAATCATTACTAGTGTGTCTTTTCCTCATAGATTCTGTTTCTTGGCTTGTTTGCATTTATTTTCCCTGGCTAGAATGCTTTTATAGCTTGTTTTGTTTGCTTGATTGGTTTGAGATTGCATTACTTGATTTTTTGAGTTTTTTGGATGCTTTGTGTTCCTAGGGCATCTAGGTCATTGCCCATTCATTTTCTTATATGCTCATCAAATCAAGTTGGTGATTTGTTGCTTCATGCATTTCATGTTTTAGTCCTTGTATCTATATTTCTCTGTTTTCAATTGAATGAGTGAAAAAGTTTCGTTTTCTTTTTTCTTGTTGAACGTCTCTTTTCTAAGCATATATTACATTGATCGGTTTGTTTTGACTGAATATTTTCATATTTGGTTTGAAAGGAGTTCTTTTTATCGTGCTTTTCATATTATTGATGTTTGGTGGTTTGAAAATTTTCATTGAAATGTTTATATGGAAGATTCATTCTAGCATTCCATTGAAGAAAATACATCATTCTAGTTTGTTTAATTGATATGTTACATTAGGTAGCATCATTGAAAGCTAGAATTACATAATCATGAGAATTTGAAATGAAATGAACTTTTATTCTTAAAAGGACTAGTTGAACTGCATCTGATAGGAAGAGTAGGAAGTGGAAATAATTTTCATTGTTTTGTTTTGAAAAGTGAAGTAGTGAAGACTCATCTTACTTTCAGTTGCTTGTTTGTTGCATTGATTGTTTTCTCTTCTCTCAATTAGTGTAAGCATTCATGGAATTGAAAGGGTTTTGTCTCATATAGCTGCACATAAGAGTTTTTCAGGTGACATCGATAAGACCTAAAAAATGAGACTTAATTTGAAGATAAAACTTTAAAACATATTCAATTCATCTAAGGAGAATTTGAAACATTAATGCCTCATACTTAGTGGTCTAGGCTAGAGATGTGTTCTGATGTCTTTAAGGCTTAGCAGTTGTTGGTCGCTTCCGCATTAGATAGTCCTAGCATGGACTTGTGCTCCTCGTACCATCATGTACATAAAGGGAGACCCTCATAGGTTGCAAACCTTTATCCGTAGGAAGCCGAGTCTGACGCCCTGTAAACATGATACGTTGAACACAACATTCAGGGAGATTGCCTGCTCGTACCTTTTGGTTCGCTTGGAGGTATTCTGCAGTTCACAGTTACCTCGTAATCCCTTTTGCCTAGATTATCCTGAGCAGTGATTTTGGTATTTTTGACTCTTTAAATTTAAAAGATCATCGAGCACTTTTCCTTTTGAGCTCTTTCAAACCGAAAGTGACTAGAGTAACCTTTTCATCCTTTTCTCAACTCTTAATTGTTCCGTGGTCAATTAATTTTAAAATTTGAAATAAAAACTTTGCCTTTTCATATTTTAAGTGGAAATACTCCTTAGTAGTTTTTAGCTTGATACTAATAGCAACATTTCCTGAGTCTACCAGTGAAGGAAACCCCTTTGGTGGGAATCCTAGTCCTTTTCCTTCTTTTGTAAATACTGGTGTTCCCTATATGGCGATGTTGTCCTTTCCTGGATTGACCATTGGTTTTCCAGTTTAGTTATTTTCAACCTAGATGGTGCCGAGTGTCACAACTACTTTTCAACAAAGTTCTCCTCCACCTGAACAACATCATCTTCATGTTGATCCTAAAGTTGACCGCTTGCCTTCTTCGCCTATTTCTTCACCCCTTTCTTCCTCTTCGCCTGGTGAAAGTTTGGATTCTAATAACCAGGAAGCTAAGAAGAAGAAGAAGAAGAAGCAAAATAAGTAAGGGGTAAACCAAGCAGTCATTGCTACAGATGCAACTAATGAAGGAAAATTTTCCAATCAACCTTGAAAAGTAAAATTCCCTTACATGTTATGTAAGGGTTACCACCTTCTTTGGAATTGTCCTGGTATTCCCAAGGTCTAAGAAGTGTGGTCCATAGGTTCACATCAACCTTTGTCATTAGCCTCTAGTGATCATGTTGGTGATAAATATTCAACTAGTGATCATAAGGTCCATGGGAAAAAGGGAAAAGTCAAATTTCTCGGTAACTTATGTGAAGGTAATCATCCCATTCACCTTTGTCCTCTTATGGATGAAGCTTCCAAATAATTGGAAAGCCTTACAACTTATCAACCTTGTCTTCCGATTAGGTTTCAAAAGCTTTCCCTTGATTCTTTGCTAGTTGATCAAGTGATTGATGAAAAGCCATATTTGGTCAACTCCACTCTCTTTGAAAGTGAGTCTTGTGAGTCTGTTCTTGACCAATCATTGGTTTTGAAACCCATAGACTTGAATCCACCTTTATTTAACTGTACCTTTCTGGTAGAGAGTGAACCTCATACTACTCAGGTTCTACTGGTTTCTTCAGTTTCGCATGAACTCGAGGGAAATCCTCCTATTCTCGAGGTGCATGAGAACATTTCTCCTGTTCCCATCGAGCCAGAAGGAAACTCTCATGTTCCTATGATGCCCCTTCCAAGTAGTTTGGTCACTTCTTTTGATTGGAGTCGACTGGCAGGATATCGCCTTCCGTATTATGTTCCTTTCCAGATTATAGTGCAGGCTTACAATATGGCCATACCTATCATAGTCATAGACGAGGGCGGATTTGTTAGTATTATGTCCTCAACTACTTGACAAGCTTTAGGATCTCCTCAATTGTCCCCATCACCCATAATTTGTTAGCTTTTAACAGAGGAACCAGTCAATCGTTAGTGATCCTTCCTAAGTTGCCTATTACTTTGGGAGGAAAGATTGTCTATATAGACGTGATGGTTGTCCAAGGCCCATTGGATTTTAATCTACTCCTTGGTTCTGATTATGTTTATGTCATGGGAGCTCTTGTTTCTTCCCTCTTTCGAGTGATGTGTTTCCCGCATGAAGGAAACATTGTGATCATTGATTAGCTTACATTTATTGGTTGTGAACCATATCCCACTCAACCATCATCCCTAAATGGTTCTTATGTGCAAGTAGTATCACCCCCCTCCACAGGTTAATTATGTGGCCACCTATTCCATGCCCACATCTACTGATGATCTAGTCGGTGAAGTATTAAACTGTGTATTGGGGCATTGGAACCCGATTTTTCATTTGGATCCCTCGACATGTATCCCTTCCAGAGCAATGTTCTCCCATCTGATGAGTGTTAGGAAATTATATATTACAGAGCAATGGAACACATAAAATATTGCAGAAATATAAACATAGAAAATGCATAAAACAAGAGAGACATAGATATATGTGGTTCACCCAATTTGGGCTACATCCACGGAGAAACAGCCAGTCCTTCTTTTATTATATTATCCAACAAACTGAAGAAATACAACCTACAACAGATCCGCTATAACACCCTCTTCGCTCTCAATCTCCTCTCTCTTCCTCACTCAAAATACAAATATGCATAGACGCAATACAATTCCCTCATATATAGTGAGGGGTTGCCTTCTAGGGAAAAAAACCCTAAATTAAACATAAATTCTACTGTCAGATCATCCGCCTAATGAACGACCCATATTGACTAGAAATTACTAGACTTTTACAAGGAAAATTTACATCTATTTTCAGCTTCGGGGGCG
>APFE030683281.1:63913-96624 GCA_000404065.3 Pinus taeda | reverse complement strand
ATTCGCACTGGCGGTTTTGTTTCGACAGCCTTCCCTTGAGGTTTTACCTTTGTAATAGCGTTCCGAGACGAGTTTTCAACTGAGTTTTACCATAACCATCCCGGTGTTTTAACCACTGTCGGTGCTGGGAGCGTCTTTTCGGATAACGGGTGCCTGCAAGGTGTCAGTTTTTACCACAGTTTAGTAACCATGGTTTTCCACAATGAGGCGGTGGACTTAGACCCAGCCCCAGAAGACATTCTTTCAGTCTGGGGTAAGGACGTTACTGAGCAAAACCTGGATAAGTTCTTTGGACAGGGTGGAAACACTGTATCAGCCATTTTCCCAGCCGGAGGTCCATGGAGCAGTAAAACGCCAAAATCTTCTTTGGAGCAGAGTCTGTTTTCGCCTGGTGCGCTTGGCAAATCCGGTGGTTGGACAGGAGTTTCAGGAGTTCGAGAGAAGGAATGCCCACAGACAGAGAAAGGTCTCCCAGTTGGTAAGATTCTATCCCCTTCGAAGATTTTTAGCCCGTCGGGCGGCCTTGAAGATATTATAAATTTCAATTCCAGACAGGGTTTATGGAGTTCAATAGGTAGTTTTCAAGGCCCGGATAGAGAAGATAGGGAAAGAAGCGGCCCCTTGGCTGTTATTCGACCCACTTCCTCAAAGGACTTGTTTACAGGCGGCCCGGTAAACAAGGGGTTTGTTTCCGAAGTTGGAAAGGTTTCTAAATAGGGGAATGATGTCCCAAAACCTGTCACTGGGGGGTCGGAAGAGAAGGGGAGCATTTACACTGGCAAGGAAGGAATCCCAACAGGAGCACCGAGTCAATTACCCCCAGAAAAGGTCGATATCCCCTCGGCGAGTGACGTGTATGGAACACTAAGGGAACCAGACGCTCCAGGCATAGTCAGAGAGGAGGATTTGGAACGAGAGAGGGTTGGGGGTAAGCGAAAGAAGGCAAAATCTCTAAAAGCGAGAAGGTTAGCAGGAAACCTGTTATTGGGTATGGATGTACAAGTAGAAGACGCATTGGAAGTGGCAGAGAGCACACTCGTGGGTCGTGTAAGGGGTCGCCCTGTCTCCGGTAAATTTCTACAGCAATGGGCGGAGAGCCACTGGAAGGAGACTCCGGCAGAGTCCTTCAAAACTGCAACTTTGGTCAAAGGGTGGTTCATGATCAGGTTTGATAGCAAAGTAGCCATGGAATGGGTTGAAGGAAGAAATTGGGCTATTGGGAAATGCCCAATCTTTTTCAAAAGATGGTCTCCGCTCTTCGATGCGTCCAAGGAAAAAGTGGAGGAATTTCCCGTCTGGGTGAGGACACCTGGTCTTCCACCTTTCCTTTGGGTGGATTCGGTCTTTTCTTCAATCGGGAATACTCTGGGTACGTTCTTGGAAGCGGACAAATCTTTTCTAGACACACACGAAAGGGCAATAGTGAGGATATTAGTGCATCTGAACCCAAGCGAAGGGCTAGTGGACTCGATAAATCTGCAATACAGAGAATATATCTTTGAACAGTTGTTGGATTATGAATTGCTACCATTCAGGTGTCACAGATGCCATGAGCACGGCCATCTGGCAAAGGATTGCCCTTTGGGGAGGCGCAAAAGGAGGGTTCATAAATCAGTCGAGCAGTGGGAGCGGAGCATGAGGGAAGAACCAAACTTGGCGACGAAGGACAACTCAGAGAACAAGCCCATGGAAGGGGTTCAAGCCTAGGAGGATGAAGCTCTACCACAAACCGAAGGAGACCCAAACATTGCAGCCGAAGACCAGAACGACCTCAAAAAAAATCCAGTGGGGATCTCTGAGGCCACAGCTAATATACCACCCGGTAAGCAATCAGACCCTCAAATCTCTGTCGTTTCTCCTGAATCAAATATTGTACTCCCTTCTATGGATTCTCCTCTGGCTTCTAAATGCAAAGATGTCATTACAAACATTGAACAATTAACTGATGCAATTCCCTCAATTGATCTGAATCGTGAAGTCGTTTCATTAGAAATCCCGGTCTTAAGCGGTTCCACCCCTGCCTGCACTTATAATCTTAGATCCCTTAGCAAAAAGTCTGACCCCCCCTGTTTTGGGGGATCCTGTGGGTGGGTTGGGTCCTTCTTCGTCAAAAACTTCTCATAAAAAGGGCAGAGGAAGAAAGTCAGATCTGTCCAAAGCCCAAGTCAAAGCAAAACTAGATGTGGCTGATTGCAAGCAAATGGTGATCCCTGGGGCGCTTAGAGCAGCAAAACCCCCTGAGGCGGTTATAAAATGATCTGGTTATCATGGAACTGCAGGGGTTTAGCCAGTAAACCCAAAAAACTGGCTTTGAAGGAACTTATCTCACGCTATAACCCGGATCTGGTCTTTCTCCAAGAAACTCTGGGAAGGGCCGTAGAAATTGAACCAGTCCTCTGTTCTCTCCTCCCGGGGTGGTCTTTTGTAGCCCTTGATGCAGAAGGCCACTCGGGTGGTCTTGCCATCGGCTGCAGGGATGGCAGATTGAAATTTTTGAGCCATTGGGGAATGCCCAATGTACTGGGCATGGAGGTTATTTACCCTGACTTCGACTTCTCTTTCTTGACAGTAAATGTGTATGGACCCTGTCAGGCAAGGGCTGCTTTCTGGAACGCGCTCATGTCCAAAGATCTGTTAAAGGGGAGACATCTGATAATAGGAGGTGACCTAAATTTTTCCTTAGGGACTGCGGAGGCTTGGGGTCCCTCGGCCAGAATCGATCCCCTAACAGATTTTTTTACACAATTACTCCTATCCCACAAGCTGATAGATGTAAACATTATAAAGGCCAAGCCTACATGGAGGAATAGGCGAACTGGGGAGGAGAGGATAGCAAAAAGGCTGGATCGCTTCCTCATCAGTGATTTGATGGCTTCCAATATTCCGATGTTCAGGTAATGGGTGGGTGAAGGGGGGAATTCTGATCACTTCCCCATCCTCTTAGAACTTTCCAAGCCCCCCCCTAAACCTGCAACTCCTTTTAAATTCAATGCTTCTTGGTTGCAAGAAGAATCATTTAACCAGCTGTTCAGGAATACTTGGAGACACACGGGAAGAGACTCTTCTGGAAATAAAGGAGCCCTCTTCTTGGAAAATCTTAAAAGGTTAAAGAAATCAACTGTTGAATGGGCATCTGATAGAAGGAAAAAACAAAATGAGGCCTTGAACAAAATAGATGATGAGCTCCGAGCCCTAGAAGCTTCCAAGGCGGATGCATACGCCACTCAGGAGTCAAAAGAAAGGATTGTAACTCTTGAGAAATCGAGAGCAAAAATCTTATTGGATAAAGAGGAAGAATGGAGACTCAAGAGCAGGGCAATATGGCTGAAAGCAGGGGACGAAAACACAAAATTTTTCCACAACTATGTAAAAGGCCGAAAAAATGCAAATACAATCTGGAAGCTAAAGGATCCTGAGGGCAGAGAAGCCTCGTCTTTTGAGGCTTTGTCAAATATGGGGAAGAATCATTTTCAAACTTTGTTCTCAGACCCAGGTGGGGTTTCTTTAGCTGAAATTATCAGAACAACTCAATCTTTCCCCCGTTTTGTGGAGGGAGAGGAGGCTGAAGATCTTTTTCGAGAGGTGACAAAGGAGGAAGTAGAAAGCATTATAAAATCTATGGCAAAGGACAAAAGTCCGGGCCCGGATGGCTAGACAGTGGAACTTTTTACTCACTTCTTCGAGTTGATAGGGGATGAGCTAACAAAAGTGGTGGAGGAATCAAGGAGAAAAGGTGAGGTTTATTCCCCTTTCAATGCAACCTTCATCGCTCTCATTCCTAAAAAGGAGGCCCCAGAATCTTTCGAGGACTTCAGGCCAATTTCATTGTGCAACTGCATATACAAAATTATTGCAAAAACCATTGCGGTTCGCTTGAAACCGATTCTATCCAATTGCATCTCACCGGAACAATTTGGTTTTTTAGATGGAAGACGAATTCACGAAGCTATAGGGGTGGCACAGGAAACCATCCATAGTATCAGAAATTCAAAATTAAAAGGGGCTGTGCTAAAAATTGATCTGTCTAAAGCATATGACAGAATTGGTTGGACTTATCTCAGGATGTTGTTGACTCACCTGGGATTCAAGGTGGAATTCATAAGCTGGATCATGGGGTGTATCTCAAATGCAAGTTTTGCAGTTTTAATAAACGGGGCCACCTTCCAATTCTTCAGAGGACAAAGGGGTTTGAGGCAAGGATGTCCCCTTTCTCCACTGCTTTTTCTCCTGGCTGCAGAGGGTCTCAGTAGACTGATTTCCAATGCTAAAAGATCAGGTTTGGTTAAAGGTTTGGAAGTTGCTATAAATCTGTTCATTACCCATCTCCTTTTTGTAGATGATATTTTATTATTTACAAATGGGAGTTTAATTGAAATCAAAGAGCTTAAAAGTATTCTTGATCTGTTCTTGAAAGCAACAGGCCTTCAAATAAATTCCAGGAAGTCCCAGCTAATTTTGGAGGGTTTCAACAGACAGGAGGAGCTCATGATTGTATCTCTCTTACCCTTCGAGGCCTGTAAGATGGAGAATCCTTTCAAATATCTGGGTTTTTGGTTAAAACCACAAGCATATAGAAAGCAGGACTGGAACTGGCTGGTGGCCAAAATTGAACAAAGAATTTCCCATTGGAGTTTCAAGTGGTTATCGCGGGCAGGTAGGTTGACCCTGGTGAACTCAGTCCTTCAGGCCATGCCAGTGTTCTAGGTAGCCTTGACATGGATCCCAAAAGGCATCCTTCACAAGATAAAACAACTTTGCAGCAGATTCCTTTGGTCAGGATCAAAGGAGGACTCAGTGCTTCCTTGGGTGGCATAGGACAAAATTGCAAGGCCAAAAGATTGGGGTGGCTGGGGCATAAAAAATCTCTATGACTTCAGCATCTCCTTAGCAGCAAAATCCGGTTGGCGTTTAATCACTTCTGAGAATCTATGGACCAGAGTAGTAAAACGAAAATATATAGATCCCATGCCCCTAGAAGATTGGATAAGGAACTCAAACAAGAAAGGTAGGAATTTCTCTGTGATATGGAAAGCCACTGTAGAGGCCTTCAAGGTTATCGAACAGGGTCTGGCTTGGCAGGTAGGAAATGGTGAAAATGTAAGGATAGGAAGAGACCCTTGGGTGGGGTGCAATGATTCTTTCGCTCTGTCTCCTGAACTGAATGCTCACCTTGACTCAAAGGGGATTCATGGTCTACATCAGATTGCAAATTCAGGTCAGTCCACCATCTGGGGCCAAGCTTGGAAGTCAAAAGAAGAGTTAGGAATCGACCCCAGGTGGAGGAATGAGTGGCGGGGTTTCCTTCAGGAGTTAAAGAGATCAAATGTCAGAATCCAGGATAGACCGGACCAACTGGTGTGGGCACATGCTGAAACTGGTGCCTACTCCCCAAAGATGGGGTACACTTTCTTAATGAAGAAGAAAGGATGGGTTAACCCAGAATGGTGGGTTAAATCTCTGCTAAAGTTGAAATGCCCCAAGAAAACAAGATTATTCACCTGGTGTGTTTTAAGAAAGAAAATTCCTACCTGGGACATCCTTCAATCTAGATTCAAACAAGGCCTAGGTAGATGCCCTCTATGTTTATCTGACATTGAATCCATTCATCATCTGTTCATTGTTTGCCCTTTTGCAAGGAAAGTTTGGGAAGAAATGCAAAAGTTATTAGGGAGAAATGCTAGATGGGAGGGGGATACTTTTCTTACAGCTTGGGATTATTGGTGGAACCATTATCCAGAGAGGAACTTAAGGAATATTCCACCCATCATCTGCTGGGGTATATGGATTGCCAGAAATAGAAGCATCTTCAGAGAACAGCGTACCCCAGTAGAGGCGATTGCTATACAAAGCTCAGCTATACTGTCTAGCATCCCGAAACCTAAAGAATCACATAACTCAGCCCCCAAAAAAGAAGAACGAATCAGGGAAGGCGTTACATGGGCATACTTCAATGGGGCAGCCCAAAACAACAATGCAGGTGCTGGAATCGTCATTCATATCAGCCCCTCTCACTCCCTCAAAGCCGCTGTGGGTTTAGGTCCCGGCTCAAACAACTTTGCTGAACTTTCCGCCCTAAAACTTCTTTTATGCTGGCTAATAAGCATAAACATCTTCTCGGTTCAGATCTTTGGGGATTCTCTGAATGTAATAAACTTGGTCAATGGGAAATATAGGTGTCAAAACTATATGCTGAGGCCGCTTCTGGATGAAATACAAAACTTAAAGCTCCATTTTAATATTTTTTCCATTGAACATATATACAGGGACATGAATGAAGAGGCAGATAGGTTTTCTAAAGAGGGTTTGCAGCTCGCTGTGGATTCGTGGATGATAACGGAACAAATGCATGATCAGATCCATGTGTCGGATCTCCCTCCTCACTCTTTATCTTTATCTTAAACTGCTCTGTTGTTACAGGATACTGGTTATAGAGTTGTTTTTTGCTTAAATCCTGTACTTTTCTGTTTTCGGACAAGTCAAAACTCAGATGGTTACTATCTCCTGTTTTCGGATAGTCATTGCTGGAAACAAACATTTAAAAAACAGATCCGCGGGTCGTTTTCCTATGTCAAAAGGAGGCCCATGTTTAAATTTTTGATATGGTTTTAAAAAACTGTTTTGACAGAGTTGTCTTGAGAAGGCAACGATACAGTGCTGGAAGTAAGCGAGAAAATGCTTATTTCTTTTTGGTTGGACTTGATGATTCAAGGGGAAGAATGTCTCTCTCCTTGAGGACTGATGATGGTCTCAAAGATCTCAGAAGATGCTGGAATGTTAACTCATGTGCTTGTAACTTTTTTATTTCTTATAAAAAAAGTTCATTTTTTTCCTCAAAAAAAAAAAAAAAAAAAAAAAAAAAAAATAGTATTGTTATATTATTACGCAATACCGTAAATATTAATATTATCAACCTACAACTATTAATGTGTCAATGTTGTTAATTAGTTAGGTTAATAAGATTATATTGTTAATATTTATTTATAAGTTTAATTATGGTTAGTATTTATTTATAAATTTAATATGTTAATATTTATTTATAATATATTTTGCTTTATTGTTTTATTGGTTTTATTAATTCCTAAGCTTTGTTAATCATTTTAGATTATAATATTAATCCATGGTTTATAATATTAATCTCTTAAGTTTTATGATTATTTGGGTTGGTAATATTAATTTGTTGAGTTTATAATATTAATAATTCTTTGAGTTTATAATTTAATCTCTTGAGTTCAACAATTTAATTCATATGGGTTATTAATACATTGGAACCTAGGGGTTATTAATACACTGGAATCAATATTTAAAACATAAAAGATAAATAAACCTTGAGAATTAATAAACCCTAGGGTTTATATTTTTAATTTTGGAGTTTATTAATAATTCCAAGGATTTATTAATCCCTTGGGTTTATAATACTAATAATCTCATGGGTTTGTTAATATCTTGTGTTTAATTAATTCCTAGGGTTTAATAATCTCTTGTGTTTTTAATATTGATCTCTTGGGTTTGTTGATCACTTAGGTTTATAATATTTATCCTTAAAATTTATAAATTCCTTTAGTGACCCTAATAGTTAATAGCATCTCTTTCCTCATAAGATGTCAAAGGTTCAAAACCCTGTAATCTTTAGTCAAATAGTTGTGTTTTAATATAATATTTTTATATATTACTTAAATAATTAATAATATCATTATTAATATTATATTATCGTAGTATAATATTGATATACACATTACTATTACTATAATAATAATATTATATATAACATTATTACTTTGGCTTGAAATTTGATATTTTATGATCTCTTTTTTTTTTTAAAATTATTTGAAGTTGAGATATGTTTTGAGTAAAAAATAATAGAGAAAAGAAGAAAACAAAAAAGAACCAACCCAAAGTGAAGAACAACATATAGCTTGAGATATCTCAATCAAGTTCATATTTGGAGTTTATTGGTGCTTTGTGTATAATATTATATATTTATTATTTAATTAAAATAAATGAATAATATCAACTATTATATTATATTATTGTAGTATATTAATTTGGTAACACAATACTATATACTATAATAATAATATTATATAAATTATTACTTTGGCTTGAAATTTTATTTTATGAAGTCTCTTTGTTTTCTTGAATATATTTGAAGTGGAGATATGTTTCCAGTAAAAAAAATAGAGAAGAAAGAAAAAGAGAAAGAGGAGCCAAGAGTGAATATAAAATATATAGCTTGTAATATCTTAATTTGATGTTCATATTTTGGTTTTATGGTTCTTTGTTTAAATAGTATATTATATATTTAGCTTAAAATTAATTAATGTCAATTATTAATATTATATTATTGTAGTATAATGATATTAGTATTACACGATTACTATTATACTATATTAGTATTATTATTATGACATTTTTTTTAATATATCGAAATTTGATATTTTATGAATCTCTTTGTTTTTTTTTTAATATATTTGAAATGGAGATTATGTTTTCTAGTAAAAAAAATAATAGAGAAGGAGAAAACAAAATAGAAGGTAACCAACAGTGAATAGAACAATATATAACTTGTAGATATGTCAATTCAATGTTCATATTTTGAGTTTATATGTAAATTTTACGGTGAGATTCTATGTGCTAAACAATTAATTCTATATCTCAGTAATTTATAATGTCTTTAGGTTTATGAGTAATTTATAGTAAACAATTATGAGTAATTAATAGTAATTGACTAATTCTATATTTTAGTAATTTAGAGTGTTTTTAGGTTTATGAGTAATTTATAGTAATTTAGGTATACGAGTAAAGAATTTTAGATTTAATAAATAGTTATGATTTAAATATTTAATAAATATTTCTAATTTAATAAAAATAAAATTAACCATTATTGCAAAGCTTTATATGATTTAGTTAGTGCAAACACTAAGATTATCGTTAAATTAAATAATGAATTGGGTATATACATTTTTAACCATTATTGCAAAACTATAATTTTTACAAACCTTTTGATGAGGCAAAAAGTGTTAAATGTGCTAAAGCTTTTCATGAAACAAATTGAAAACAAACGCACATAAATGAATAAATGTGAGTCTCCTAACCAATGTGTAGTTAATATTTTTTCTCAAAGAAATGTATATCAAAAGCATTTGGCAAACCCAACCATGGTAGGAGGTCATGGGAATTCCATCATCAAAGCCATTCATCACACATTACAATGGATTAATTTAGTAGATGTCATGATTGTAATCATAATTCACACATTTCTAAGGTAACACATACAATTCAATACACAAAGCTATGTATTCAAATTTTATTTTTAATTTCATTTTGCTCTAATTTTTATAATGTTGAAAAGTGTAACTAGGTTCGGTCTTCATAATGACACGTGTAATTGTGATTTTATGTAATTGATGAAAAAAATAAAAATAAAATTATTATTGTAATGCTTGTCTCATGGGTTTCATGAGAAATGAATTTTATTTTTAGTGATGGCTCCCATTGTGAGCCTTTAGGATTTGTCATCAAGTCATAAAAGTCAATTTGAGTCTATGTCATTATGAAGGACATTTCTTGGGCATGTAACATTTGGTATGAGTCGTTAGATAAGTATAAATAGCCCTCCAAGACAAGCACAAGCATCTCCCTTCAAGCCAACTTCGAAAGGAATAATAATATCTCTCCAAAGGACATGTCGGCTCATATTCATGTCAAGTCAACTTATTATCATTGCAAATAGCTATATATAGGCCACTTAGCTTCATTTCAGAGAAATGGTTTTCTGTTAGGTTCTGAATCTAGCAAGTGGTGTGAAGATCAGCGAAAGGGTCAAGAAACACAGTCCTATAGTGAGCGAAGTTAAGCAAAGGGAGAGCGAGGTATGTGGTATCAATTGGATATGTTTTTGGGTCTATTTTAGGACACACATGTGGAGAAGGATGAGGAATTTCATTGCAGAAAGAGCCGATAGGAATTACAGTCCTCTTAGGTAGTCTATTTAGAATTGAGACAAGTCTAAGAGGAAGTCGAGGCAAGCTAGAAGGAGTCCCTATGCAAACAAGGCCTAATTATAGGGGTCAAAACTAGTGAAGATCTGAAGAAGAAGGTGTTCGAAGTTGAAGGGAAGCCGAGAAGAAGGAAGAAGCAAAAGGTTGACTACCATTGCCTAATGATATCATAAAGGAGGCTTTTGTGTCTTGGTTTTATAGTGGAAAATAGGTCAAGGGTCTTGGTCTTAGTATTCATCAATTGGAATCTCTATAAGAAGAAGAATTTATTTGGGATTTCCTCTCAAGAGGGAGAGGTTTTGGCCTTGTAAAATAACCTATATTTTTTGTCTCGTATCTCTTTATGGTTTATCCATTGGTAATTATATTATGGAAAAAAACATTAATAATCTAAGTAAAAG
This sequence comes from Pinus taeda, assembly GCA_000404065.3. Classification (NCBI taxonomy): domain Eukaryota; kingdom Viridiplantae; phylum Streptophyta; class Pinopsida; order Pinales; family Pinaceae; genus Pinus; species Pinus taeda. The sequence continues at coordinate 86,225 of APFE030683281.1, read as the reverse complement.
ATGATCCTAATCTAAGAAAGTAAAAAGAATTCACAAGAAGTTACAAATAGAAGAGAAATCACTTGATGTTCTAGGAGGATCTCATCAGATCAGTACACAGGTTCAATTTCGTCATTGGCATTCAGTCCGGTGTCATTCAGTTTCGATAGTGTTGTTTATGGTTTTCATGGTGTTCGAAGGATATGGTTTTGTACCTGACTATCGACATGTGCGTGTCGTCAATTTCAGCAAGATATGGTTGTCGACATGTGTTTGTCGTCCACTTTGCACAATTTGATTGTCGACAAGTTTGTCGTCATGTGACGTTTGTTGCTAATGTCGTTTTGTGACATTTAGTTGTAAATGGTTTATTTTTAAAATAAACCTAATTCAAACCTAATCCTCAACCTCAAACCATACATTAAATACCATAAACCTATTGTAAAAAAACATTATAATACAAATCAAAGGCATAACCCTAAGTCCTAAGAACCTAAGCCATTCGTTAACAAAGCACAATACAATACTGTAACCTAAGGTATAAAACTTCTCGGGTTATGTAATACAAAATGTTACAAATAATAAACATAACAATCATAAACCACAGCTAAACCATGGGGTTTAGACTGCATCGGAACCACGCTATGTGAGCAGGAATGTTTACCGTGGCAGAGTTAACCGCAACAGAGAAATCACATGATAGAGTTAACCATAACATGTGAACAAGTGGAGACTATACCATGTGAACAACCAGTGATTAGCCATCAAGGTTAGCAGTTGGAGATCACACCAGAATCGCCGAGGTAAGACCGCCAGGTAAGCCGCGTCAGTTGGAGGGCATACATGTTCACATGGCAGACCACAACCATCAGATTAACCTGCAAGGTGGTGGCTTTTGACAAGACCACAACTGAACCACTTGTTCACATGCAAGTGGTCAACCAACTCTGTTCCATTAGTAAAACTGCCTACGGATAATGTTTATCATATGATTTAATTTGGGTTTTTTTATTAAAGTTTTGGTGTATGGTAATCCAACTACCATGGAACCTAACCCTTAGGTGTTCAACCAAGATAAGACCGAGCCCCTTAAACCCTTTTTTCTAGCCATTCATGCCAATATTGGGCATAAGAAGTTAGAATGTATTTGCAGGGTATTAAAAAGGTTGTTTTTCTCATTGAAGAACATGAGAGTGGTTTTGAGTTTCACGTGCAAGTTCTGGAGGGATATAGGCCGTTTTTTTTTCAGTGTAACAGGAGCATCCGAAGTCAGAATTGGAAACCATGACAGTGATTGGAAAGTTGGTTCAGAGAGCTACCTTATGACATTGAGCAGAATTTCCTGCGTTCACATTCAGTTTGGTCAAATTTCTGTGTAATCAACCTCTTCGGTTCAATCCTAATAAAGCAGTCGCCCATCTTGAAAGCGGACTTGGAGACATAGTCCATCATGGAAGAACTCCATAATCAATGTTGTTGTCTGGTATTACTGTGTATTTGCTGTTTTCACTTCCGTTTTGTATCTTTATTATGTTTTATCATTTGTTGTAAAGTCTTCTTCTCAGGCAGTTCTCATGATTTCAACGCTTTAAGTTAACATTCATTTCACTGTTGGCGTAATCAATTCTACTTCTGTTTTAACATATGATCATTTCAGATCATATAATTTGGTATTAGAGTAGGTTTCATTTGTAGATTTTTCAGTGAATGTTAACCAAGTCTAAGTTGCAACATGGAGAAGGAATCCTCGTACATATTGATCCGGATATTGGAAAGCAAAGAGTCGTTCATAAGTCGACCATAATAGGATCTGATGTAGGTGAAATGACAGAACTAAGATGAGTGATGAACAGTTTCAACAAGCATTATTAATTATGCAGTAGATGTTGGGAGAAATTTAGGAAGACAAGAAGGCAAGAGATGCAACTTCTTCTTCAAAGAAATTGAATAAGGACAAAGGTAAAGGCAAGGTTGATAAACCACCTTCACCTCCATCATCTCCATCATCATCTTCTTCTTCTTATTCTTCCAGTGTAGAATCTAAAACAGAAAAGAAACCTAAGAAAACATCTCTTTTGAAACTTGATGTAAAATTTGAGTTACCTATTTATGATGGCAAAATGAATCCTCAAAAGTTAGATAACTGGCTTAAGCAGTTAGAAGTGTATTGTCGCATTCAGAACATTTCTAATGATAAAACAAAAATTCAGTTAGCTACACTTAGAATGGGGGGGGGAACAACTTTAATCTGGTGGGAAAGTAAAACTTAGATAGATGTAAAGTGAAAAGGTAAAGTCATCTCTTCATGGTCTAAGTTTTTAAAAGCTCTTAGGAAACAATTATATCCTTTAGGATACATGCAACAAGCTGTTATTGGTTGGTAGCATTTGAGGCAAGGTAAAGGGTAGAGTGTTCAGAAGTTTACTCAGGAGTTCAGAAAGAAAGCATTGTTGCTTGGTATTTCATTGGATACATGTGAAACTTTGTTAAAATACATTGGTATTTTACATTCATATTTGCAGCATACATTATTGATGTTTAATCCTGATGATTTTGATGAAGTGTGTGTTCAAGCCATACATATTGAATTAGGTGGAAAACCATTCAAGTTTTCGCTGTAGTCATCCAAAGAGTTGGAAATCAAAGATTCCAATGACAGTAAAGGGAAGAACAATTTGAAGAGAAAGAAATCAGCGATAGCTCAGAAGGAAAGACCTACTTGTTCTCATGGCGAGAGAATTGGTCATGATGAATCTAAGTGTTGGAAACTTCATCCAGAACTTAAGCCCAAAAAGTTTCTTAAGGAGAAGGATGAAAAGAAGGCAATTGCAGCAGTCTAGGAAGATCTAGGTTCCAATTCAGGTGATGAAAGGAGGGTAACTGCCATAGTTTCGATAGGTAAAACTTCTAGCACTGGTTCAAGTTTGAATACTATTGCATCTTCATCAAACATAAATCCTTCAAATGAGGATAAAAGAGTTGAATTGTTTAACATAAGGATAACTTCTAAGCACACAAAGATATATACAATGTTTGACCGTGGATCATAGGAAAATTTAATATCTGAATATTTAGTTAATAACTTGGGTATGGAGACACAGAATCATCCAAAACCTTACCCATTAGGATGGCTAAATAAATCAACTCAGATAAAAGTCACAAAACAGTGTCGATTAAGATTTTCCATTATAGCTAATTACATTGATGAAGTGGAATTAGATGTGGTTCCAGTAGACATATGTGGAGTTGTCTTAGGAAGTCCTTATCTTTATGATTGTGATGTAGTGTTTTATAGAAGAGAGCATAAATATCACCTTAAGAAAGATGGGGTTGAATTTATTTTTAGGGCACATCAAAACAAAAATCACTTGAATATTGTTGCTAATCAGATGAAGCGATTAATAAGTTCAAATAAAATATTTGTAATCATGTGTGTAAAGGAACAACATAACAATTGATAGGATGTTTGTTCAAATTACGGGTCTCAGCTTAAAGATTGTTTGATCAAAGAGGTATAAAAATTTTCCAGTTCTATTTAAAGAAACCAAACATCTTACTCATAAGCAGGGAATACAACATGAATTATAGTTTGTGCCTAAAGCTCCTCTTCCTAATGTCCGAATAAATCAATTCAGTCCAAGTTTGGAAGTTATAAGTCACAGGGATGTAGGTCAGTATTGGGGAAAGTTAGTGTTCAATTTCTCTTGTATTGTGTCACCATTTCATGTTTCGAATAGTTTGGAAGTATCTTTTCAAGTGGAGAGGAAGCCTATTTGTTTTCATATCAATGCCTTTTCTAAAGCAATGTCAAAGTATCCAATACATCTAAGGGAAAATTATGCATCAGGAGAAAGTGCTAATCAATGGAAACATCATTTAATGAATAAGGAAACCATGATTCAAACAAATCAACAGCCACTTCAATACTTTCAAAATCAAACTAAGTTGTAGTAGTTTTCACATTATAGTTTGATGAGTTTATTGCAACAAGTTCACTTAGTAATCAGGAATCAGGAAAGTATATCAAGTCAAGTAGCTGTTTTGATGTCAAAAATGTCTTTGATTATCTCTGTCATTCCGAAATATAGATTTTTAATACATGTCAATAGTATTGAACAATATCCTATAGAGACTATTTTCAAAGACGATTATGAATCACTAACTCATTGTATTTCGTGGAAAGAAATCAATTTCCATGTTCATAACAGGTTGTTTGACCATCTTCGCAAGTTGTTCATATTGCAAATGGATGGAATAGGTCACCGATTCAAAATGTGCCATAGTCAGCATCATCAGGGTCATCACTTGTAGGTGATTGATCGAATGTATTGGTACATCATCAGGACAAGGTGGAGAGTGAGGGAGCTCTACCCTCACATGCTATTTGTTTAAGTCAAACTTTTGTGGTCCAAAAGCTTTCAAGTGGAGATGATTGATCCAGGAGGATCTTGTCAGATCAGTTACATAGGTTCAGTGTCGTTGTCAACATTCAGTCTGATGTCGTTCAGTTTTGACACTGTTGTTTATGGTTTTCATGGTGTCTGAAGGATATGGTTTTGTGCCTAGCTATCGACATGTGGATGTCGTTAGTTCTGCCAGGATATGGTTGTCAACATGTGGTTGTCGTTCACTTTGCAGGATTTGGTTGTCGACGGTTTTGTCGTCATGTGACATTTCTTGCTAATGTTGTTTTGTGACATAGTTGTAAATGGGTTATTTTTAAAACAAACCTAATTCAAACCTAATCCTAAACCTCAAATCATACATTAAATACCATAAACCTATTGTAAAAAACATTACAATACAAATCAAAGGCATAACCCTAAGTCCTAAGAACCTAAGCCATTTGTTAACAAAGCATAATACAATACCTTAACCTAAGGTATAAACCCTCTCGGGTTATGTAATACAAAAATTACAAACAATAAACATAACAGTCATAAACCACAGCTAAACTGGGAGGTTTAGATCACATCGAAACCGCGCTATGTGAGTAGGAATGTTTATCGTGACAGAGTTAACTGCAGTGGATAAATCACATGACAGAGTTAACTGTAACATGTGAATAGGTGGAGAATATACCATGTGAACGACCAATGATTAGCCGTCAAGGTTAGCAGTTAGATATCATGCCAGAACCATCGAGGTAAGACCGTCAGGTAAGCTGTGTCGGTCGAAGGGTATATGTGTTCACATGGCAGACCACAACTGTCAGATTAACCTGTAAGGTGGCAGCTTGTGGCAAGACCGCAGCCAAACCACCTGTTCACATGTGGGTGGTCAACCAACTCCATGCCGTTAGTGAAACTGCCTACTGATAATGTTTATCATATGGTTTAATTTGGGTTTTTTTATTAAATTTTGGGTGTATGGTAATCCAACTACCATGGAACCTAACCTTAGGTGTTCAACCAAGATAAGAACAAGTCCTTTAAACCCTTTTTTCTAGCCATTCATGCCAATATTGGGCATAAGAAATTAGAATGTATTTTCAAGGTATTAAAAAGGTTGTTTAGCTCATTGAAGAACATGAGAGTGGTTTTGAGTTTCATGTGCAGGTTTTGGAGGGATATAGGTTGTTTTGTTTTCAGTGTAATAGGAGCATCCGGAGTCAGAATTGGGAACTATGACAGGCTTTGGAAATCTGGTTTAGAGAGCTATCTTATGATAGTGACCAGAAGTGTCTATGTGCACATTCAGTTTGGTCAAATTTCTGTGTAATCAACCTCTTCGGTTCAATCCTAATAAAGCGGTCGCCCATCTTGAAAGCAGACCCGAAGACGTAGTAGATCAGGGACAAACTTCGTAATCAATCTTGTTGTCTGGTATCATAAGGTTTTTGCTGTTTTTAGTTCTATTTTGCATCTAAAGTCTTCTTCTCAAGCAGTTCTCACAGTTTCAACACTTTAAGTTAACATTCATTTCATTGTTGGCATAATCAATTCTACTTCAATTTTAACATATGATCATTTCAGATCACTTGATCTCGATGCCCTATATTTTTCAACATGGTATCAGAGCTAGAGTGACTAAGTTAAGGAAGGGTATCTTATGAAGGGACATAGAAGCATCAAATATCAAGGAAGGCATCAAAGTTAAGATCAACTTGAAGTTAAGATCTACAAAGAAAGAATCAAAACCCTAGATTCCTACCATTGAAAACATCATAAAGAAGTCATCATTGATCTTCATCAACAATACTTAACCATCAAAAGGATCTCCATCTTTGTGAGATAATCGATCATTATTGAAGAAAACTATCCTCATCAAAGAGAAGTTTTCTACTCTCTATATCATCATCAACATCAAAGAAGCGTCAAGGAGAAGGAGAATCCTATCAAGTAACTATATTTATGTCCACAACTAAATTTTTCAAAATGTATTTTTGCAAGGAAGACAACAAATTGGTTAGGGATTCAAACTATCTTGCATGGAAGAAAAGGACAGATTTGAATCTCATTGAAAATGAGGTTATGGGACATGTCAAAGGATCTATCACCAAACCAAGAAAGGAATATGTTCAAGATCTTGCCAAGTATATGAAGGGGAATTTAGGGCTCAAATAATTCTCATAAAATCCATTAATGATCCCCTCATCCCATATGTATCTAAACTCGAAACTTCAAAAGAAATCTATGACAAACTGGTAGAGTTGTACTCCTAAGCACTGCTGGAGAAGTCATCTCATTAAGGAAAGAAATCTACAAGATAAATATTTCAAAGGAAGACATAATAGCCTCATAATTTATGAGGATATTCCAAATCTGGGATCAACTGCAAGATATGGGAGAAGTCATGTTTGATAGATGAATGACTATGGTTGTACTAAATGCACTACTGAAGGAGTGGGGTAACTTTACTTCAAGTATTTATGGGAAGAAATAAGCTACTCCATTCTAGGATCTATGGTAACTGTGCAAGATTGAAGAATATAGACTAAAGACCAAATTTGATGTGGGAGCAGGTGAGAAAAATCAAGCTTATGCTATAATCAAGAGGATAAAGGGTGGAAAGTCTAGTTCTTGGAAAAAGAAAAGGGACACAACTAAGATTCAATGCTATGGTTGTCAAGAATATGTATAGTACAGAAGAGATTTTCCTAATACCATGAAGGAAAATAACAAAAGAGGAAGAGAACAAGCCCATATCACTCAAGACATAGAGGAAGTTGATAAGAATAAGCCCAAGAAATAGGAAGTAAGAGATCTATATTACTGAGATAGTCTTCCTCACATAATATATTTTCAAGTTCCTAACTCTTCTATTGAAAGATATGACTATTATGATTCACTAAGAAAAGGATGGGATGCATCAAGGCATCATAAAAGCATTAAAAGCAAGAACTCATGACATCAACATAGAAAATGCACGAAAGATGGTTGAAGTATGGCATAAAATATGGAAGGATATAGCTCTTTGAAACCTCATTTGTAACTTAAGTGGCACTTATGGAAGAGATGGAAAAAGGTTATCTAGTAGAAGGCTCATCATACCTCTGTCAAAAGGAAACATTTTCTAGATGGGGATACTCTATATCCTCAAGATTCTTTGGTGGAATCTTCATTAAAAGGTTCACCGACCAAGAGAGGAAGAAAGTGTTTCATCATGAATTCCAATGTGTGGAAATCATGGGATGATGGTATGATGAAATAAAAGGCGAAGAAGATCGAGGGATTTAAGCTCTTTTAATCAAGGAAGTTGTTGCAAGAAGTCTGGAGGACCCAAAGGAAAATGAGACATTTATTCTTACATTCAATATTGTAGAATCATCTCATATGGTTGCAGGTAACAAAGATCAATGCTCTATCTTGAGAGCATAATAAAAAGGAAGGATCTCCTCCCTTAAATGGTGTTGAGCCCTAGAGAAGGTATGTAATTACCACTCACTTTTTCATCTTTCCCTTGAATTCATAACTCCTTTACATTATGAAATAAGTATATGGCAAAAGATTATGATAGAATCTAGAAGAATTGTATGCAACATAAAATGACTAATAATTACCCTTTTCCTATGTAGAAAAAGGAGAAAACTGAAGATCGTCGTTCTAAAGGAAAAGACAAGACAAGGATAACTGTTGTCCCTTTGACAGGGAACCGTATCCAAACAAGGCAATCTAAACTGGAGCGTATAAGCCAGGAAAAGGAAGAGGAGGTACCAAATCAGCATAAGAGAACAAGAAGATAACCGAGAACTAACAGTATGATGAATCCCTTAGGATCCTTTGATCCCGAGGGATCGCTACCTTAACGATTCGCTGTATCATTGATATCTCCATCCGACTGCTATAAGAAGAGGCAGTATTGCTAGCCTAAGGGATGGAACTATTATGGTTTTTATGAAACTTACTGTTGAAATTAAAACTTTGATCATCGACTCTCTCTAAGAGTGATTATTGTAACTTTGTTTTGATGCATAATATATAAAATTTGGTTGTTGTTCTATCTTTGATTCTGGAGTAATATTAAGTAGTGTATCCCTGGAGGCTAATGGCCCAGCCCTGGTGGAACACTTGATCCTGTACCATTATTTCCGATTCATGTGTGGTTTGATTTATTTTACCCGTTCTATTCAATAATCTGATGTTCCATACTATTTTACATATCGGTTCTGTTATATTTCATTTCTACTTGAATAAGTAATGTTATTCTCTGCAACAAGAATGTTATGCTATTCATTCTAACTTTATATCACATCACTATTCCTTTAACAATTGGCATTATCATTGTTGTTCCTTACAGATTACCATTGCTATTCAATTACAGAGTAACAGTGTTGTATATTCATAAATCGGTATTACTGTATTTATCTATGGTTTACTCTGAAATGTGATTGCTGTTAATTTGGGATTGCTATTCCATCATGATCACAATTGTTGTTCCTTTATACCCAAGCTTCATACTTGTTACATCGGAGCTCAGATTGCTGTCCCTTTTAACATAGGAGTGCCACGTGTAATATTTGATCTAGTTTGCTTTACATTTACATTTGATTTAAGCTGTTGTCCCATATTTCATTTCCATTAGTTTGTTGTCCTATTTTTGTTTGCTGTTCAAATCATTTCTAAAGTAAGGATTGTTATCCAATTCCTGTACGATACAGTTATTGCTTCATTCATTCCTGTAGATTAAGGTTTTGTTGTTCAATTTCTATTAAGTAGTTTAGTTGTTGTTCCATTTCTTGTCACTTGAATTATCATTGCTTCAGTGTGTAGAACGATCTGAAACTGTAGTGAACATTGACATATGTTGTCCAATTCCCAGAGTGATGATCTTTTCCTTGATTGCTTTTTAATTGCATCAGTTTACAAAGGGAAGAGTTATCACTACTGCACCCTTAACTGGTAAATTGCTGTAGCTTTTTGAGTACATGATTTGAGTTTTAAGTTTCTTTCTGAAAGTAGATTTTATTCCAAGCATCCGTTACTATTGTATTTTAAGCACTATACTACTAGCATTACTTTGACAAATGACCGCCTCAAACTGAGTACACTCTTTGAAATAACAAATGATTCCTGGATTGATAATTAATGTAGGGTAAATAGAGGTGAAAAAGACCCTTTTTACTGCTCAACATTTTGGTGCTGTTGTCGGGGAAGAGTGTAGCCATTTGTCTCCTTTTCAGAGTAGTGTGAGTATCTAATAGGAAAGAATTGGGTTTTGAAAACGGAAGGTAAGAACCTACGTATGGAGCATGTAACAATCGTGCTCCTTTGCCCGCTTCCCTGCAGATTTGTTGTTGTTTTGGGTAGAAATCAGTGTTTGATTCGTGTGCATGACTAAGCAGAAAAATCTTGGAAAGAACCCCAAACCACTACCCAAGCCTGATAAAGCTAAGGGGCTAGTGACCCTTGGCTGTTGAACTTTCATAGACGAAATCCTGAAGAAAGCAGAATCTCAGCCCTCAGTAGGACCTAGAAAAGTTGCTTCTAGACAACCTACTAGTTCCCTTCAGGCCACAGGATCACCATCTGTAGCCTTTTCTGAGGTGCATAGTTAAACCGAGGAGCATGATTTTCAAGAAATTGAGAATTCTAGCCCAAAGTCATTACAAGAAGGGAACCTTAGCAACTTCTGTGAAGGAAGAGGAGAAACAAGGGACACTGAAGAACCATGATCTCCTCTTGGAATAATTCAGCCATTAAGTAGCCCAGATAAGGGAAGTGCTATAAAAATCATTCATAACAAAGTTGAAGAACCTCAAGAATCAAAATCCCTCTAGACATTAGGGACTCTCATCATCCCAGATAAAGGAAGTGTTGTTAAGGCCATTCCTGTTAAAACCATCCCTCCATCTAGCCAACCTAGGAATACCCTCCTAGAAATTCTGGAAGGTTATTGGCACATATTTGACCAAATGGCCCAGAACCAGCCAAACACCCAAACTTCCACACTGCAATATCCCATTATTGATATTGTAGCCAATGCACCAATGAAGGCAATTCCTCTCTAGCATATCCCTACATTTCATGGCCTAGCATCGGAAGATCCAGATGCATTTTTGTTTGAATTTGATGTGCTATGCAGAGGATATGACTATACCACCAACCCCTAGAAGTTGAAACTATTTCCTTCTACATTAAAAAGAGTTGCTCTACGATGGTTTATGGGGTTGGGTAGAGGTGTTATAAATAACTGGGAATAGATGAAAGATGATTTCCTAAAGAAATATCAAGATTATTGTAGATCTAGAGAGTTAAAAGATGAAATATTTCAGATGGTAGCTAGACCTAATGAAACACTAGAAGAATATGTTGAACATTTTCAGTATAATCTTCAAAGATCCCCTTATGCATCATTACCCTTACCTGATAATGTATTAAAAACAACATTAACTAAAGGCATGAAGGAACAATGGATTGAAACATTGAATATTATGGGAAAAGGAGACATCTATCAAGAAGACTTTGCTAACATCATTGATTTATGTATTGGGAGCTCACGAGGAAGCACAAGGCTAAAACCAACAGAACATGACAGGTTTAGAAGGGACAACAAGATCTCTGGAGAAGGAGTAACTCGCGTAGAAATTGGAAATTTATTAGAAAATTTCAAAACTGATATATTGCAAACTATGACAATGCAACTCGATATTATGCAAGCCAAGCAGAAACAAGCAGAGGTAGAGCAAAATCTGACAATCTTCTATCCCAGATGCAGAAAGAAACACAACCACAAAGAGTGTCCATTAGATGCAGTCCAAGCTTGTGCCATTTGTACAAAAGACCACTCTACAGAAAGCTATCCCTCACTTCCTAGTTTGAAAGCTGTGTATAAAGAAGTGGAAGAAGAACCAAAATTGGTATACCTACTTAATCAGCGCTGTCAATGGCAGCCACGACAATCAGGTATGTTCCCCGATCTAGCTTCTTCTTTTCATCCTCCACAATATCATGCTCAGCAATATAATACAATGTGGAAAAATCAACCTCCTTTCTCAAACTGGCCACATCAACCATTTCCTTCATCATCACCATGGCCGAATCAAACAAGCCAATCTAATTGGCCAAATTTTCCCTATGCCCCACCATATTGGCAAAACAATGCATATCCATCACAATGGTTGCCTCCTACTTCACAGAGTCAAGCCTGGCAGACAAACTGGAAAAGACCAATGAACCAGCCAGTAAGAACCATTCCGCTCCCTCAACCTACACTGCCAGTATTGCAACAAAACCCCCAGTCTAACTTGAGACCGCAACTCCCAGCCCAACCCAACCCTAATCCAAATAACAGATCGGTTCAATCTATTCAAATAATTGAAACACCAGAGATAGAAACCGATCTAAGGGAATGCAATGACATTCAATTAAGATCTGGGCGCATTATAGAAACCGAGGGAGATAAAAAGGTTCAAATTGAAAATCAGTTACCTGTAGAAGAACCGTTACAAGACAAAGATGAGGCTACAAAATAAACTCATGATCAAATAACCACATCTTCTCTCCCATTCTCAAAATGATTAATTATACCATGACCTATAGAACATCCTGATTTTGATATTCTGGGAGAACTTAAAAACCTGTACATAAAAATCCCACTCCTCCAAGCCATTCAAGACATCCCAATATATGAAAAGACCATCAAAGAGCTATGTATAAAAATCCAAGGAGGAGAATAACAAATAACCCAACAGTCCAAGTAGTTGGCACCTTATCTAACCTATTATTAGGAAAAGAAACACCCGTCAAATATGAAGACCCAGGAAATCTAATAGTAACAATACAAATCAATGGACAAACCTTTTCAAATGCCTTAGTCATTTAGGGGCTGCAATTAATATCTTAACAACTACCACTTGTTGAAAACTGGGCATTATATCAGTAGAACCAACCTCCTCTTTATTAGAACTGGCTGACTGATCAGTGGTTAGGCCGGAAGGTACACTACATGATATCATGGTATCCGTTGATTCCTAGGAATATCCTACCGACTTTTTGATAATAAACCCTAAAAAATGACTTGATGGACACCCATTAATTTTAGGCAGACCTTGGCTTGCAACCGCTGATGCTTACATTAGTTGCCGACAAGGCAATATGACCATAACTAAAGGGCTTAATATAAAAAATCTAGCCTTATATCATCCAGCCTAGCCAAGTGTCATGATAATAAAAACTAGCAAACATCCTGTATCATACCTTACCGAAAATGTTAGATCCCCATTAACTATAGAAGATTCCCTTGATTTCAAAGATCAAACAGAAGATGATATTATTAACAATTTTATTAACCAAGCTAAATCTAGATCTCATATACAATGTCACATGATAGAGGCAGCATTTGATAATGAATTGGAAGAAGATCATCTCAAAGAAACTCATGATCAGACGATACCTACTACCTCTGTTTCAAATAGCAAAATTGTAGAGATTGAGCTAGTGAAAACTTTAAACATTAATAATAACTTGACTCCTCAACAAGAACAGAAACTGATCCAGCTACTAAAAAAATATAAGGAAGCATTTGCATGGGACTATCCGGATATGAAGGGTATCGATCCCCAGTTATGTACACACCACATGTATATAGAAAAAGATGCAAGATCTATTATCCAACCCCAAAGAAGACTTAACCCTCATCTAAAAGACATTGTGAAAGTTAAACTACAAAAACTTTTAGATGCAAACTTTATTTATGCTATATCCGATAGCAAATGGGTCTCTCTGCTTGTAGTGGTGCCGAAGAAGAATGGAAATTGTAGGATTTGTGTAGATTACAGAGAGTTAAATAAAGCAACTCAAAAAGACCACTTTCCCCTTCCATTTATTGACCAGGTATTAGATACATTAGTAGGAAAGAAATTTTTTTCTTTCCTGGATGGCTTCAGTGGATACAATCAAATTCAGACTGCCCCTGAAGACCAAGACAAAAGTACTTTTACCTATCCTTGGGGAACGTTCACCTACAGAGTCTTACCTTTTGGTCTATGCAATGCCCCTGCCACATTTCAAAGGGCTATCCTTAGTATCTTTTTTAATAAATGAAGGGCTCAAAGTATATATGGATGATTTCACACCATACAGAGATGATTTCAACCCAGCACTATACACACTAGAAAAGGTGCTCCAACGATGTATAACTACCAGACTCTGCCTAAGCCATGAAAAATGCTATATGATGATGACTGAAGGCCTCATCCTAGGTCACTATATTTCAACAGCTGGGATACAGGTAGAGCCGGCCAAAATTCAAATAATCTTGTTAATACCCACTCCCACCACACAAATAGAGGTACGCAGTTTTCTTGGATTTTTTGGTTATTATAGAATATTTATAGAACAATTTTCTCACATTGCTGCACCTCTATACCACTAACAGGGAATGTTGACTTTGTGTGGATAGATAAATGTGACTGTGCTTTTGAGGATTTGAAAAAGCTTGTGTCAACAACACCAGTACTTAGAGGTCCAAATTGGGACCTACCATTTCAAATTTCATCAGATGCCTCAGACACAACTATTGGAGTAGTCCTTGGGTAGGAAGAAGACAAAAAACCATATGCGATTTATTATATTAGCAAGAACTTGTCTCCTGCTGAGTTGAACTATACTGTTACTGAAAAAGAATTCTTAGTTGTAATACATGCTGTAAATAAATTTAGGCATTACATCACTAGATATCCTGTTGTTTTATACACAGATCACTCTGCCATAAAATATTTAGCGAATAAACCAATCACAAATGGTAGAGTAACAAGATGGCTGATTTTATTGTAGGAATTCGATATCACAATACAAGACCGACCTAGAAAAGAAAACCCTGGAGCTAACTTTCTCTCACGAATGCCGAAACTAGTGGATGCAGCAACAGTCGAGGATTAGTTTCCAGATGAACATTTGTTTGTTGTTACTATCAAAACACCCTGGTATGCTGAATTTGCAAATTATCTAGCAGTAGGCAAATTACAAACATTTAACTCCCAATGAATGAAAGCAGATTGTTCAGCGTAGTACCTGATTTTCTTGGATTTGAGGCTACCTATTTCACATAGGGGCAAATATGCACATCAAGAGATGCATCCGTGAAAATGAAATTTTTGATATTATGAAAGCCTGTCATGATGGACCATGTGGCAGACATTTTGCAGATCAAAGAACTAGTCACAAAGTTCTGCAAACAGGATATTATTGGCCCACAATCTTCAAAGATGCAAAGAAATTTGTTCAAGCTTGTGACAATTATCAAAGGACAAGACGACTTGGATAGTCCGACGAGATGCCTTTGAACCCACAGATAGTTATTGAACCATTCGAACGCTGGGTGCTTGATTTTGTGGGCCCAATCAATCCATCATCAAATCAAAAAACATATATTTTGGTAGCCACATAATATGTCACCAAATGGGTTGAAGCAGAGGCATTGCCAAGAGCTACAGAGGATTCCGTCATCCAGTTCCTATTCCACATATTCGTGCAATATGGCCTCCCAAGAGACATAATCATGGATGGAGGACCACATTTTGCTGGTAATAAAATTTCTGCAACATTGAAAAACTATCATATTCAACACAAAATTACCTCTCCATATCACCCACAGGCAAATGGCCAAATAGAGAGTACGAACAAAGTAATAGAAGCAATACTGATAAAAACCATTGCGTCACACAGACGTGATTGGGCTATAAGATTGCTTGAAGCCTTGTGGGCATATAGAACAACATGGAGAAGCACTACTGGTTATTCACCATATCAACTAGTATTTGGAAAGGAACCCATCTTTCCATTCGAATTCGAAATACAGACCTTGAGAACAGCACAAGAAGTTGGTCTAGACTTGAACGAGGCCCAAAATAATAGACTATAGCAGATTAATGAGCTGGATGAAATCAAGCTCTCTGCTCTCCAACATACCGCATTAATCCAACAACAGAGAACCAAATGGCATGACGCCCTCATCAAAAAGAAAGTCTTCCACGAAGGAGATTGGGTGCTCCTATACGATTCTAGGTTTCAGGATTTTCCGAGGAAACTCCAGACTCGCTGGCTCGGACCAGCGAGATCCAAAAAGTACATGATAATGGTACCATTACTTTAACCACCATTGATGGATCGGGACACACCCTTAAGGCAAACGACCACTGAGTTCGATTATACCACAAACCACTCACTTGGGAATCCTTCTACCAGTAACTCCGCGAAGACTATGACATGCAGATTCTAGTTGAGGAAGAGAAATCTTCCCCACATTTGGTTCATTAAGTGGTTTGATTACATTTTGTACATAAATTTTATTTATTTTGTTTCTGTAAGTTAATTTTTGTACATATTTCTGCATTTCTGCAGCTTTTGCATTCTGCCGTTCCTTTTGGAAGGAACAACGTTTTCACCACATTGTTGTTCCTTTTTCAAGGAACAACGTTTTCGCCACTTAAAAGGAACAACACTTCTATATTTTGTTGTTCCTTTTCGAAGGAATAGCACTTTTGCATTCTGCTGTTCCTTTCCGCCATTTTGCTATTCCTTTCTGAAGGAACATCACTCTCACGTTTTTTTGTTCCTTTATGAAGGAATAGCACTTTCACGTTTTGTTGTTCCTTTCTGAAGGAACAACACTCTCACGTTTTGTTGTTCCTTTCTGAAGGAACAACACTTTCACGTTTTGCTGTTCCTTTTTGAAGGAACACCACTTTCACATTTTGCTATTCCTTTTTGAAGGAACAACACTTTCACGTTTTTCTATTCCTTTCTGAAGGAACATCACTTTCACGTTTTGTTGTTCCCTTCCGAAGGAACAACACTTATGCAGTTTTGTTGTTTCTTTCCGAAGGAGCAACACTTTCATTTTTGTTGTTCCTTTCCGAAGGAACAACACTTTCATTTTTGTTGTTCCTTTCCGAAGGAACAACACCTTCATTTTTCTATTGTTCCTTTCTGAAGGAACAACACTTCCATTTTTTTGTTGTTCCTTTCCGAAGGAACAACACTTTCGTCTTCTGCTGTTCCCTTCTGAAGGAACAACACTTTCATTTTCAGCTGTTCCTTTCCGAAGGAACATCACTTCAACATTTTCGCATTTTTTTTGTGTTTGTGCCTGTTTTCTTCGCTGTTCCAATTAAGGGACAACTGTTATTCCTTTCAATAGACAACAGTTTCGAGTTTCTTTTTTCCTTTTTGTGTGTAGTCGTTGTTCTCCTTTGTGTGTTTTATCATTTAAACCATTTTTGAAAGTCATGGTCATCTAAAGCACAGCTATACATCTATGCAATAACTAGAGGATACCGAAATTAGCAAATTACATAAAAAAATCGTTATCTTTAGAAGAAAGTGCTTTGAATTGATAAAAGAAAAAGAGGAAAGGACACAACTATTTATCACTTTGTTTTCATTATTCTACTAATACCGATATGATTGATTATTTTTATCATGATGGTTCTTTCTAAATCCCCATAATTCTCTTTAATCATTATTATTGAATAAGAATAAGGGCATAGTTTTTTTTCTATTGAGATATTAAGACTTCTTCCACCATCCCTACTCTTAAGGAGTGTTGAACCACCCTCTATATATAAATAGGAAAAGTGTTATATAAAATAAAAAATAAGAAAAAGAATTTTTTTTATATGATTGCTAACATGATTTTTCAGATGAAGGATAGGGGGTCTCATCAAGAGCTGGCCTACCATGATCATAAGGAAGAAAGTGAAGTGGCATTCCCACTATGGCCACCACACCAGGGATATGATCCAAGCTACACATCAGAAAAATGAAAAGTCCTTGGAACAGGAGGTCTCATCACGAGCTGACTTGCCCACCTTTCACTCCTTCCTGGTGAATGGCATTGTGATTCAACTGGTTACCAAGCCAGCACAATGGCCTCCACTCTGACATTGCACGACACTTTCCTATGCATACATAAAGGATTATGGTTCCAAGGGTGAAATAAATAACTCTGTCAAGGTTATGGACACATGTGGGCAGCAGAGCTCTGTTGATGGTATTGAAGTCAGATTTCTTATACACCAATAGCAATTATACAACCCTTCTTCTTATATATATTTATAAATCGTTCAAATGGGATTATGTATATACCACTTACGAACCTTTGAAACATGAAAATCAATTACACATAAATTATGACGGCAAAAGTTGATAATAATCGCATTAGACCTTTTGTGCACGTCAGCTGTCCTATCCTCCAAATTCTCGCATCATATCACGACACTTCGTTATTTATTAAGCGATTCTTTTTTATGCCTTGATTTAGGTAATCCCCTCGTCGCTGTAAACATGACATCTTTGTATACGCTATTCCTTAATGACTCTATGCTATGGCAGTTCAGCACACTGCTCCCTCATTTGACGGTTGAGGACGACTATCACAATGCGGGGGGGGGGCACAGGTAATCCCCATAATTTGCTAACATGCGTGTCAGCTCATCAATTGGAAGAATTAATGACTTGGGAAAAGCAATGCTTAACGGTATTTTGTTTTCCAATGTAAATGGCTTGTTACTTTGAATTTATTTTCGTGTTTCACTCAACAAAAAATTAGCAGTAAGTTTGAAATTTGAACAGCTTGCTGTTCCGACATCTTCTCTGTGCTTTTCTAACAGCCAGCCAAAATTTGAACAACCTGTTGTTCCATTATTGTCTCTACATTTTACAGTGTGCTAACCATGGGAGGAAGATCAATTCGCAGGGAGCCACAAGTATTGATAGTTTCTGATGCCGCACAAGAGATCCTAGCAAGAGTTGGATGGCTAGTTTATCTTAACCGCATACAGAAATCCAATGAAACGGTGGTAATTGAATTTTTACAGAACCCGCATGAACATTATTCCATGGTGAGAGGAAGACAGATAGCAGTCACAGACACATAATTATAGAAGTTTCAGGACTGTCGGCCACGGGGTTGGTGTGGACTCTGAAAAAGGTGAGATTGCGGGACGCCATGAAAATCTTCTAGGATGAAGGGCAGAACCTGACTATAAAAGGGAAGGGAGTTTTACTGGCAACCTTGGGAGAGCCATGGGCAGAATTGGTGAAGATTACCTAGAGCTACATCACTTGTGACAACAGGAAAGCTGTGGTAAGACGACGACATCGTAAACTTTTAGTTGTGTTAAAACAAAAGTGCACTGTGAATTTGCCCGTGTTTTTAAATTCTTTATTGCATGATGTTGCCTGAAGCATGAAGAAGTCTCGCCACTTAGAATCGGTAGTAAGTCACCATGGCTTAATACGGCTAATAGTTAGTCATAACCTTGCCCAACAACAGAGCAGTTGGGAGGAGCTAACTTTTGCAATAGATGGAGGACTGGCCTTGCCAGCCCCAAAACGGAAACATGATACTGGTTCATCAAGCAGACCGTTGAAACAAAGGAAATCTGTTAGACTGGCAAGAATCAGGGGAATGCTGGGGAATTACCAAGAAGACAGTGGTCAACCCGTAGAAATACACGATTTTGGAGATGAAGAACCCCCACAATTAGAAGGTGGGGAGAACGAAAATGAATTGGAAGGGAATGATAAAGAACCGGAGGAAGAGACTGAACAATTTGGTTAGGAGGAAGAGGAAGTAGAGCAACACAGTGGAAGTCCACTGCAAAACCCACTCTAAGAAGACGAGTTGGCGCAGATTCTCGCCAATATGGGTGAATATGCCCAAGCTCATAGCCCACTTAACCCCCACATTGAAGAAGGATCACAGGAGTACTCTACTCATGGCAAAAGTGCATCTGAAGAACTGTGTGATGAAGAAGAAGGATCGTAGGAGCACTTTGTTCATGACAAAAGCACATCCGAAGAACTGTGTGATGAAGATAAAGGAGAAGAGGATCCCTCTGCTCATGATGAGAGTGTATCCGGGAAGAAGAATGATGAAGGAGAAGAGGATCACTCTGCTCATGATGAGAGTATATCCGGGAAAGAGAATGATGTAGAAGAAGAGGAACAATCTGTTCCTAGTTAGAATACACCAGAGGAATTTCATGATGAAGAAGGGGTAGAAGAAGAGGTTACCTAGGAAGCAGTAGAGCAAGCTAGGGTTTCCACCCCTGCACAACCTGATTAGCATAGCACTGAAGAAGTACCCTGAGAAGAAAACAAGGAAATTGGCCAAGAGGAAGCCACAACACTTGAGGAATAAAGTCCAGGCCCGAGTAAACAAACGGTTATTCCTTCCAGGGAAACAGAAGAAATTAGGAAATTGCGAAAGGAACAACAAAGATTACTTAGCGTGATTAAGCAACTTCGACAACAGATAAGGGTTTTGAAAATGAGGAAGAAGAGAAAAGGGAAAGCAACTGCTTAGACAAAACCTCTTAATAAAAAGATTAAGAAGACTCACGACCAACTTGCCATTCAAAACCGAAAGGAACAGCACCCAGCTGTTGCCCATGTCGAGGTACAAACAGATGATATATCGGCCTGTGACAAGAAAATTCAGACAGAGGCACCGTCCTCAGAGGAAATTCAAACCATAAATATGAGACAATGTAATAAGAAGATTCAAGTAAATCTCCCGCTTACAACTACTATATGGGATAGTGACCCGAGGACAGTAACTTTGTGAAAGGACTTGGTGCAAACCCTGTAGGCAGCAGAGAAACTTACAGAGCAGACTGTCTCTCAAGAAAAGTATGAGAAATTACAACAATAGCTGGGGGACATTAACTTATTCGAAAGCTAGGCCTTCGAAGGATGGCAAAAGGAAGAAGAAAGAGTCAAAAAGGTAACCCATAGACTAGATATAGTCATTAAACAAATGGATACCCTATGCTCTTTGTACACTGACGTTCTAGTGTGCAGGGCACCTGCTAGGAATTATACTTTATTTTTAATGGAAAGATATTTACAATTGTAAATTAAAGCTGTTAAAGCAGGAGTCCTTATAGAAATAAACACTACTGATGACTTCATAAATTTTTGTAAGCACTATGGGGAGAAATTTCAGCGCCTGTTATGTGAATTCTATTTGCACAATCTGGTATTAGATGGAGAAACAGATTAGAACCCCGACCCTTTTGTGGGAGATGTCCAACTGCAAGCATTTATTTCTTTTGGTGTTAATCAAATAAAGTGGCTTAAAGCCTATAATGTCTTTCAAAGGCAGGAAAAAGGATTAGACTTATGGGTGAGAGGAGAACCTAGAGACCCACAACAATTGTGGAGTAAACATAGGAGCCTAATGAGAACTAAGGGAGCAATTGAAGCATTGGGACCCGTTGTGGCCACCAACAATCCCCCTCCTTATGAAGTGTTATTGCTAATACTAAATAAGTGGGGACCCTTAGTAAAAAATTGGAAAAAATCAATTAGTGTTATATTTCCTTTTAGATGAAACTTACAACATCATGGACTTAGGAAAATACTGTTGAAGAATCTAAAAAAACCTAAGTTTCATAATGAAGAAAGTAAATTCACTCCTTAAGAGATATTGCATCGCGCAAAGAACGATAGGGTACCTTCTAATGAGCCAAAATGATAAAAAACGCGAGATTGCGACGCGAAACTCCATCGCATCGCATGCATTAAGAAGCACCCACATTGAAAAACCTTAAAATCAATGATATGTGATATCACATATCGCACATCGCAAAAATCACATAAATTACACATAACTCTTTTGCGATTAAGCGATCTGCGATTATGCGATTTTGCGATTTTGCGATACTATGATATTGCGACCAAGCAATCTTGCGATAAAAAAGCACGATGATATTGCGACCAAGCAATCTTGCGATAGAACAGCACGATGAAATTGCGATAATGCGATATAGTGATCTGCGATATCGCAAAGCAAAATCGCAAGACCTCTCCATCGCAGTTGGTTCTGGCTCATTATTCGAGAAAACTTTTTTAGGCCAAGAACTGGTCATGCACTTTAATGTGAATTAATGAGTTGTTACCAGTTGTTAATGAAGTATGGTGTTGTGTTTTTCGAAGAACTAGTTCACGTAAGGTGGCGTGTTTTGCATATCTTCGGCATTTAAAGTTTTCTTGTCATTATTTTTATCATTACTTCGACCTCAATTGTAAACTACAGGAACAAAGGACAAAGCGTTATACAAGGTAGTATGCAGGAAACTACGAGGAGGAAAGGCAGTACTCCAATGTCCATTTCGGAAGGCACACCTAATCCACTTAAGGGAGAGAAAGAGCCGCAGAACTCTTCTGAGGCATCTATCACAGATTTCTCATATATAGCCATGGTTGAATGGGTACTTAACGATGCTGATACCAAAAACAGACAGTTTAATGCTCAGGGTCAAGAGCTCATGGAATCACTATTTTTACAAATTTTGAGCTTTATACCCGATAACAGAAAAAGGCGCAAGAGGTGAAAAACGCATCAGGGAAGCCCGGATCAAGAAACAGAGGCAGTTTCGATGCGCGATTAGCTTTAATCACACATCGCGAAGAAAACTTACTCGAAAAGGAAGGCTTCTAATTACTCAGTCACCTGCAAGCCCCGAAAATTGCAAGAAAGCAGCGATAGAAACAAACTGGAAATAGAAAGCTAAAGAAAAAGCAGAAGCTTCCAAGAGTTAACCAAGTTGAAATAGGATTATTACCAGGCATACATGGTAAAGCCACATAGTCATTGGATGAATCTCAGGTATATCATCGATTTTGCTGAGACGATAGTGCCAGCTCTTGCCGATTTTGTTTGCTTAACTCAACCAAAGATGGAAGATAGTCAACCAACTCTACTCAGGCAAATACTGAATGCTTACGACGTTAAGGAGCAAATTTAGAAATAGTTAGATATTAGATTTAATTTTAAAAGTAGTTTTACTTAGAAAAAGGACGGTCATTTAAACCGAATCCTGAATTTCTGTAAATAAGTTATTTAGTTAGTAGTATTTAAACCCTTCTCATGCATTTAGAGA